>QGOB01000803.1:156123-277177 GCA_003313055.1 Termitomyces sp. MG145
TTTTTTTTTTTTTTTTGTTACTCTTGGTCGGTCGATGCGAAACGGACCTTTTTTGGGAAGTCGGGATGGGACTTGAGATGGCTCTTGATGTATTCAACGTCCGACATAGTGACGGTAAGGGTGTGAAAAGCAGAAATCGAGAAATGGATTACATCGATCACGCTTCCATGTGCTTCAATCTTTTCGAAACTTGGCGCTTAGCGCGTATTCTTATGCCATTTGCATCGACTCAGGAATGCTCCAAAGATCAACTACTCAAGCGTCAAGTTCTGAAGGATCCAGATTGATGTTTTGAGTTTGCATAATGCATGGTGGAGCATAAAGAAGCGTGAAGCATGGTAATATATGGATGGATGATCTACGACAAAGCTTAAACAGAATCGAGAACCTCTGGCTCCTTGAAGTCCTTGACCACCCGTGTACCTGTCTCCTGTAGATTGAGATAGCATCAGCAGGTGCGAATAGAAAAAGATTGATTGAACATACATCTGTTGACTCTCCGTGGAGTTCAAGCAGTTTGGAGACATCGAACTTGGGTGCCTTCAAGATTTTCGCCTTGCGAACGTAAACGTTCTGCAAGGGGTAGATACCACGAGCCGCCTTCTCAATCTCCCGTCCGATGGCTTCCGGCACAAACTTCTGAACGAGCTCCTTCAAGTCGCAGCTGGTCGCCTCCCGAGTCATGATCTCGAACATCTTTTTCCTGATCTCCCGCACCTGCGCGGTTTGGGCATAAGTGGTCTTCTTGACCTGTGATGGGCGTCGCTTGGTGAAGCCAATGGCGAAGAGACGGAGGAGGTAGCCGTCGGTAGTTTTGACATCGACATGGGCCTCAATGAGCGTTTGCCACTTGCGAACAAGAGAGCGTAGCTTGTCAGAGGTGAAGTCCATGCCGTGGAAGTTGGTAAGGCAGCTCTTGCCCTGGACTTCGTCGACTCTTAGCTTAATCTTGCGGAAGGATTGCTCCTCGTCCTTGTTGAGGTCGGCAAGAGAGACTTCGACAATGCGACCCTTTAGCGAGTCATTCGCGTTTTCTAGAGAGATATGAATATGAGATCACGCAGAGTAACATTGGGACACATACTGAGGCCCTGCGACCTGTTGACGAGGGTCTTGCCAACGTTGCGGACTTCGAAGATTGAAGGGGCCTTGATATCATACCAGTCTGGGAGAGGGTTGAGAGACAAATTCAGAAACAAAAAGCAGATCCATACCTTTGCGAGAAAAGGGGTCGACGACCTTTTTCTTAATACCCTTCTTACCCTTGGAGAGACGCTTGTTCTGAGAGAAGGGTTCAAGATGCGGAGAAATAGAGGGAAGCAGGAGTACAGACCTTGCCGACAGCCATATTGATGAGTTAGGTGGCCCGCAGAGGAGAATGAGCCGGCAGTTGGACGGGCGTAGTTTTGGGCGGACGATTTGGCTATGTTGACCTGTCCAAATCGGTCGCAGTGGCTTCAAACCTTATCACTGCAGCTGTAAAGTAGTTCCCACGACATGTCACGCATGTCACACTTCGCATGCTCACTCGCGCCGAGTTTGACGCGGCCTGCAAATTAATTCTCGTCAATCACTCTTCATCGCCAGCTCTCACCGGCTGGTCTTGGAATGAACATCCTGTGCGCAACTTCCATCTCTCTTATCTCCATCGCTTTCCGACCTCTTCAAGTCCATATCTGCGTTAGGCTTCTTATCTAGGACCGTACATCACTTTCGGCGATCCCAATCGCCGCTCACCGATGAGCAACATGTAATCCAAGAAGACGAGGCCGAGGCTGAAACGAAGGATGTTCCCGAGACTCTTGTTTCAAGACAATATGTCGTCTATTCTCCGACTTTTCGAGTACCGACATTCTATTTCTCAATTCACGATTCCAGTCTGTTTGCTGCCTGACTTGTTTTTTTCTCGTCTGACAAGCGACGTAGTGGGAAGTCCCTTGACTTTGGCCGACCTCATCCACACTACGCTTTTCCGTCCGTTTGCTTTTGAGCACACCGAGCTATCGACATTCGGCGTCACTCGTCCCCAATCCTTGTTTCCTATCCTTTCGCAAGGCGAGCATCCCACTCTTGGGACCCCGTGCTGGTATCTCCATCCGTGTGCAACCGAACAGGCCGTTGCCGAACTCCTGACCGAGGCTGATATTGATCATGAGACAGAAGTCGTACGATTACGACGGTGGTTGGAAATATGGTTCATGATGCTTGGGTCGGCAGTGAATACTTGAATCTAGGTCGGACTATGAGATGATCACCGAGTACAAACACATGAAAGCACTACGGAGCTTGGTTGGATTTAGAGCTCTCGTTACATTCGTCTTCTTTTCTTTCTACTCCACCAACTGTATTATCCAAATCGTACGATCAGTCAGTGTAGATTGCAATCACATTTGTTTATTCCGGAGGATATAAAGGCGCCATGCTCCTTTCCCGGTTTGTTTTAGCACCACGTGTGTCTTCTCGTGCCTTCATCCCAATTCTTTCCCGTTCAATGGTACATTAATTCCATTCTTCAAATGCACTCTTCATAACTATCCTTCAGGCTCACGAAGCTGTCATTGTTGCTGCCGCCCGTACACCCGTCGGCTCCCTCAACGGATCTCTCAAAAGCTTCACCGCAACTCAACTTGGCGTTATTGCTCTGAAGGCTGCACTTGAATCCAAGCAGATCGATCCCGCAGTTGTTCAGGAAGTCTACTTCGGCAACGTTGTCCAAGCCGGTGTCGGCCAGAGCCCCGCCCGTCAAGTTGCCTTGAGCGCCGGCCTTAAGACCAGCTCTGATGCGACCACCATCAACAAAGTCTGCGCCTCTGGTCTCAAGTCCATCATCCTTGCCGCTCAGAGCATCCAATCCGGCGATCGCGACGTTGTCGCCGCCGGTGGAATGGAGAGCATGAGCAACGCTCCGTTAGTTCTCCAATATATTTGTTCTTATTATGTATTGACCTAGGTTAAACTGCCTTTCCAGTTTCCTTATTCCCCGTCAGAACCCGGCTTTTGGTAAATTCACTGCTATCGACTCTCTCGAGAATGATGGCCTTTGGGATGTCTACAACAATTTTGCTATGGGTAACTGTGGTGAAGCCGCGGCCGTAAAGCACGGAATCACTCGTGAGGCCCAAGATGCTCATGCTATTGAATCGTATAAGCGTGCGGACAAGGCGTGGAAGTCTGGAGCTTTCAGTGCTGAAGTCGTACCGGTCACTGTGAAAGGCAAGAAGGGCGATACTATTGTGAAAGAGGATGAGGAATATACCCGGGTCATTTTTGATAAGATTCCCTCTCTTCGTTCTGCATTTAAACAAGGTGGTACCATCACTGCTGCGAACTCTTCGCCTCTCAGTGATGGTGCATCTGCGCTGATCTTGATGTCTGCTGAGAAAGCCAAAGAGCTTGGACTAACGCCTCTCGCAAAAGTCATCTGTGCGGTGATATCTTATCCTGGTTTTGATTTGTTCTGATATGACCGGTCTTTTAGCTTGGGCTGATGCTGGTGTCGATCCCATAGACTTCCCTGAAGCACCCACCGCAGCCATTCCTCAGGCCCTCAAGAAGGCCAATCTCACCATCGACGATATCTCCCTCTTCGAGATCAACGAGGCTTTCTCTGTGGTTGTTCGGATCGCCGAGAAGGTTTTGAACATTGATCCTGCCAAGATCAACGTCAATGGGTGCGCTGGTCATGACCTCATCGAGTTTATATACTGAAAACATGTCGACAACAGTGGTGCCGTTGCTCTTGGACATGCCATCGGAAATTCTGGCTCTCGTATCATCGTCTCACTTGTTCACGCGCTGAAGTCCGGCCAGTACGGTGCTGCTGGTATCTGCAATGGGGTATGTGAATAAAGCCGCTATTCAGAATCTTGCTTACATGACATGTTAGGGCGGTGCTGCTTCATCTCTTATCATTCAAAAACTTTAAGATCACGATATCCCGTTACTACTTAGCGAAATGACTTGTACTTCGTAATGAAAACGTCAAATTCCAGATTTCAAGTTCGCTGTCATCCAGTTCCAAGACCTCTTGTCCTGCATATGACCTTATATATAATTACTATGGCCTTCTTTCCTTGGCTTGGAGTTGCGGGGTAACTGGTTGGATCATATGATGCACACGCCTGCTTGCATTCCATGCAGCTACGACTAAAACGACAACTTTCACCCACAGGTCTGTTTTTCTCTGATAACGATAACGGTATTCTCTCTTTCAAATTCGTGATAAGCATGTGGTGTAGTGGACATTGACCACTTTAAATTCAATGGTCTCTGCGACTGACTTAGTTGGACGATTGCCCTCTAATCAAATGGAAACCAAGGATGCGGTCACCGTCGACCAGAAGTTTGTCGAGGACAAGATTTCATTCGACATACAGAAGGGAGATGAAGCGCTTAAACTGATTGGTGCTGAAAGGACTGTTCATTTCAGCGAGGAGTACAATCGTAAACTTCGTCGGAAGCTGGTACGGCATTGAATAGTTATTGCCTAGCACGTTGACGCCGGTAGCATATAGGATCTGTTGATACCGCCGTTATGCGCAGCGGTTTATTTCACCCAGTTCCTGTGAGGCTCGGACCTGCCTGCGTTCCGAGGCAAATGTGTACTAATCAAACGATAACTGGTAGAGATAAGACTTCGCTCAATTATGCAAGGTGATCAGATGTTACTCTGATCTTTGAGCCAGTGTTCTGACATTTCAGGAAGTATCATGGGGCTTCCTATCACCGGACAGGTGATTCATTGCTGCTTCTGTATTCAATTGGTTGTTAGGTTAATTTTTGATCTCTCGTCAAGCACTACAATCTTGTCTCTCTTGCTTTCTATGTCGGTAAGTAAACAGCTTTGCGTGAAAGGGGACTTCCGGCTTACGTCGCTGCTCAGGCTTCCTGGTCTGGGAGTTTCCGACTGTGTATATTTCGCAAAAGCTTAGGGTTGCGAAGTACCTTGGTGCGTCACCTCTTTCTATCGACATCTACAGTCCTAAAATGGATGCTAGGCGTGAATGTCGTTCTCTGGGGAATCATCTTGATGCTACATGCTGTCGGAACGTCTTTCGGTGCTTTCTTCACTCTTCGTGTGCTGCTCGGTACGTGAAGAATGCCCTCTCAGGGTGATACCAGGAATACATATCCATCGTATATCAGGGATGCTGGAGAGCTGTGTAGCACCTATTCTTATCCTGATAATATCAATGTTCTACAAGAAAGACGAACAAGCTCAACGAATCTCCTGGTTCTATTTGATGGTATCATCGCGCCACTGGTACATGTGCCGCTTATAATCTTACTCTGTTTCACAGAATGGTCTTACTCAAGTCTTTGGTGGTTTCGTCGCATATGTAAGTGAAGATCTTCCTTGATTAGAATAAATTCGTATTCCCGTAGGGAATTTCATTCAACGACGGAAAGAGGCTGCCTCCATACAAAATCATCTACTTACTCCTCGGAGGCCTTGCGATTATTATCGGGATTTCTGTTCTCATATGGCTCCCGGACTCGCCTGTGCATGCCAGATTCCTGACCAAGGAAGAGCGAATTGCTGCTCTCGAGCGAGTGCGCGATGATCAAGGAGGAACGGAAAATAAGATTCTGAAGAAGTCCCAAATCTTAGAAGCGGTCACTGATGTTAGGACTTGGCTCATTGTACTGTCGACCTTGCTTAGTACGTCGTTCGATGTGTTCGTGTTCTTGACTTGATACGACAGTTGTCTATGCAGCCAGTGTTCCTAACGGTGCCCTCAGTAATTGTGAGTCACTCGCGCATGTTCCCCCTTGGAATCCCAGAAACCCACAATTATGTGTGTAGTCAGCAACCTCATCATCGAGAGTTTCGGGTACACGTATGGAAAATATTTTTTCTGAGCATTATGTATATGCTGAGGTTTTGAAGGGCGAAACAGACACTCATCTTGTCAACCCCGGCCGGAGCAGTGGCTTCATTAACGACATTTCTATGTGGGTGGTACTCAGGGAAGAAGGTAACTTCTGTTTCTGTTCGTTCTTAAATGATGGGTGATTATCCGTCAGAACGAGCGCATGGTTCCCATTATTTTTGCTCTCGTACCCACAATTGTGGGTGCAGGTCGGTTCACGCGAACTTTGACGATGCGCCTGCTGATGGCCTCCTCATAGCTATCCTCATTGGCCTGAATGATTCTCACCAGAAAGGCCTGCTCCTCTTTGGTAGGACACATGAAGCCCGCATGTGAAGTGCTGACGATGATTGAAGCGGCCTACCTCATTGGCACATTTGGGAGCGCACTTTCGACTATTTACGCGTGGAATGCAAGCAACACGGCTGGACACACGAAGAAGAGCACCATCAACGCGATGACACTCATAGCCTTTGGTCTTGGGAATGTTATTGGTGCTGAGATTTTCCAGCCCAAGGACGCTCCGGATTACATTCCAGGTAAAATTGCGATTATGGTTCTCCTTACTGTACAACTCGGGGTTTGTGTTTTGTTGCGGTGGATCAATCTCCGTATGAATGCCAAGAAGATGAAATATATCGAGGATATCAAGGTTAGCAAGGGATGGACTGACGCAGATATTCGACGTGAGAGGGAGAGGCATGCCTTCGCTGATTTGACTGATAAGGAGTGAGCCACTGTTCTTCTTGTTTTAGGACAATGTTCAATAACGACGATCAGGAACCCGTACTTCGTTTACACAGCTTAAGTTGTAACATGATAATGAGTCGTCCATAGCTTCTATTGACAAGTAACTTGACATTTTCCTGCACAAATCCTCTTATGCAAGTCAATGACGTGGTGCACCGAAGGCTTCAAGCTTCTGACTTCGTCAATCTCGTCAGTCGTCATCGAGGAACCAGAGTCGTCCTTCGTGTTGCTTATTTCAATCACTCCATCACTGAGTGCTGAGCGGTGCACCGTTTTCACCCATCTGTCCATCTTCAATCATCGAAGATTTGAAATCAGCCGTCTTACTCAGGGCTCGCTTGGCAATCGCGATGAGTGCGTTACCTTCTCCCATCCCTGATACCTTCTCTTCACATTTCTTTTGTTCCGAAAATCAACAAGACACAATTTATCTTCTCTTATTCACAAGAGCAAACGAGCCACGTCAAAACGCACGCTGCTGAATGACCAGGTACTAGGCTTCATTGCCCCTCCAGTTTGTGCAAGTCGGCCATTAGAGGATCTATGCCTCGTTCCGCGACTGACCACAACACCAACAATACCAGCAATATGCAAACACTACCTGGTATGTTTCTCAGCGCCCCTCCAGTTTGTGCAAGTCGGCCATTAGAGGATCTATGCCTCGTTTCGCGACTGACCACAACACCAACAATACCAGCAATATGCAAACACTACCTGGTATGTTTCTCAGCTGTCTTGTTAAACCCCTACCTAATTACAACAATAGCCATTGCTGCACAACCTACAGGATGGGGTCAGCCCTACCAGGGAGGTTTTGCGGGTTTCCAGCGTTGATGGTCATCGAACTTTTCCTTGAGTACGATGCATATTAATTATCCCCGAATGACAATATACAATTGAATAAATATACTACAATGTCCATATCATGGCGAAGCTTCTATCATTCCTTGAACGTATCCTACCCGGAGAAAGTATGTTCTCAAACACTGTCGTATCTCTGGGGATACGTCGCGCGACAATAGGTCAGTTGCAAGAGGATATATGGCCGGCAGATATCTCGAGAACTAGAACAGCGATCTTCATTCGAGAGAAGATTACTAGAAATATTCTTTACTCACCGCCTTGTCGTCGAATTGACAGAAACCTTCCAATATTTCCGAGACTACAGGTGTCCATGCGGTAATATTTTTGCTCTGGGTATCTGGTCGGAGTTTGTTGAAATCCTGAAGAACACCCAGCCCCAATCTATACTTTATATGAGCTGCGTTTCAATAAGGCATGGAATCTAAACGAACGGCAATAAGCGCTCTGCTATCTGGGGGCGCGCAGCCTGGTGTTCCAGTCTAGGATCATAATACATTTGAAGAAGAATGTGAACCAGAGTAGCAGCACTACTCGATTCCTGCTTTAATAGATTCGGCAAATGTTTCATGAAGCCTTTTTAGAAACGATAAATGTCGACACTACGGAACCCAGAAAAATCTAATAATAGGACGTACCAACTTTCCAGAGGCCAGTCCGCAGCTCCTTGTCATCGTTGAACATACGCGCGAACTGATAACTATGGTCCAAAACGCCCATCAAGCGTAGTAGTTGTTCGGGAGGTATCGTGGTGTAAACCTTGTCATTGCGTAAAAGATCATTCGTCGTTTCAATCAGTAACAACTGCAGGACACATTTGACGATAATCTGCTTAAAGATACGACGACGTTCCGCGAGTGATGATCGTGCATCCGATTTCGGCTGCTCGCTATTAGGAGAGAGAGGTGCGGGCAAGATAGTATCGCCGTTGTAGTCTATCTTTTTCAATCAAAACAATGACAGGGAAAAAGAATAGACCAACCTGTCCCTTCTGCGACTTCCACTGCACTATCGTCAATCTCCACACGAAGGTTCTCGTCAAACAATTGATGAGGGGTTGTTGTCCTGAAAAGCTTAACGAACGTCGTCGTGACTCGTTCCCAACGCATGGAACTCAATTTAACAACGTTATTTTCCAGTAGTTGCTGCAGACACGAGGTTCCTATTCGTGCTAAAGTATCATTCTCTGTGACTATATCAGTATCCAAGATGGCTCGGATGATAGAAAATTCTACCTTGACATATACAAACACAGAGCAGGTCGAGTAAACCGTCCAGAAATCGTTCAAGAATATCAAAGTAGAAGGTATAAAGATCAATGAGATCTCGTAGTGCCTGAATCATGGTGGTTGAAAGCCAAACACTCATATCCTCCTGCGTACTGAATCGCGAAAGATCGTGACTTGACTTCAGGACAGCGAAGATGGGGAAAAGAAGTTCTTGACAGACTGTGTCCCAAAACTCAACGGGGTAGGTCGACCCATAGGTTTTCAAGGTGGTGAAGAGAGAGTCAAGAGCCCTATTCGAAATTAGTTCAATGAAGAATCAAAGAAAAATAATCTACATACAATCTGCGAACTTCGAGGTCTTCTCCGTTCATGATGATATCATAGAAGCCAAAGAGGACGGGGAACCAGAATTTGATCATACCGTCGTTCATAGGAACAACATTATCATCCGCAGGAAGAGTCAAAGAACACTCAGGGCATTGGAGCATGACAGGGATAACGTCCCGTAACATGGCGATGGCAAGGAGACTGATCTTCTGATACTTGCTGACTTTGCAAAATTCCGTGATACAGACAGTAAGGTCTGCAAATGCGCCGTGACGTACGATGGCAGGGAAATGACCTTTATTCAAACGGGTCACAATTTCAAACGCAGAACTGGCAATACGTTCTGTAACTATGATATTGGGAACAATCGCAGCGACAGAAAGCTTGGAGCGAACCTGTTAGAACTTTGGATGCAGCGGAAAATACGCCGAACATTGTTCGCCAGCCAGAGCGCATGTTCTGCACCCGGGCCTGGATCATTTGTTGCAAGCATTGTAGAACCTAAATTGCTACATTAGCCATTGAACAGACAGGATGAGATGAGACATACCATATCTCGAACGTCAGGATTCTGATTGTGAATCATCGTGTACTCAAACGGTTTCAGAAAATCCTTCTGAAACTTGAAATGAGGCAGCTCCTCTTTCTCCAAGAACCGCATGGCCAGTTGACGGAGAGCATCCAGAGCAAAAAATGCGACGTGGGGATTATTGTGGCAACAGACCTGATTTCGCATCACAATGCGCACTAGAAATGGATTCCGAGACACGTACAAGTTTAAAGTGTTCTCCCAGGATATCCCAAAGGTTTGACCATTCCAGACGAATTCGGTTCATGTTGTAATATGAGATTTCAACCAATTTTTGAAGGCTGAACATTCGAGGATGCTGCGACAGTCCTGACGATTGAATTTCCTCCCATGATACGTCACTCAAGGCTTGAACGAAGTCCACGATGGCGGTCTGCATCATGGAAATTAGCAGACCAGCTGAAACAACAGATAGACATACACCAGATAAGTAATGACTTAGAGAGAATACCATATCTGCTGCGACCGTGATATGCGTGGAACGACTTTCGTTTGCCAGCTCTTCTGACGGTAGTTTGCGAGTTCGACTGGAACACAGTTACTATCAGACCATAACAGCAACTTAACAGATTATACATACGTCTTCCGTCCATCCTGCACATCAGCACCACTGCTGATCAGCTGCATGTGTTCAAGTTGACTGACACAAGTCAGGACTTCATGCCATGAGCCTTTGAGGTTGTTGCCTTCCGTTACAGCTACATCAAGAAGGGTCTTGATGGCTTCCATATTCTTCGTCTTCATTTCACCTAAATTATTTAAGAAGGTGAATTTTGCGAGTGTCGTGACAAATGCGTTCCGTTGCAATTCAAGGTCGAAGAAGCAAACGATGCGAATCGCATTCTTGAAACCATCCAAACATAGTTCAACAATTTCTAGATCATCGGTCTCTTGGAGCGGTCCAGATAGACCAGCAAGAAAAGCCATCCATGCAACCTCAAACATGGGGCGTACATGCACGAAGTGCGAGGCGCTGAAAAATTCTTTGGATGCTTTTCTTTGGGAACGCATCATCGTTCTGAAGAGTGCCTGAAAAAGCAAGTCAGTAACAACAGTTTCGGTCCAAGCAATATCGCACTTCTGTCTTGATTGCCATCCCATTTGACTGCAGAACGTAGGCTTCTCTTTGCAAGTCTCTGCCAACGTTGGCGAGTGCCCCCGCGAAACCAGGTCCGCCCATGTTAAGCGTGAGCGCAGATTCGACTTCGTCCTTCATTTTGATTTCGTTCGAGACGATGTCGTCGTATATGACGATCAAAAATTCTTCTGGCAGATCGCTGTTGTCATTAATTCCTCGATTATTCTTGATAAAATCGGCCTTTGTCATTCTGTTTTTGACTTGGGGGCTATGAGCGTCCGTATTGAGCAAAATGGTCGAGTAAGCCAAGACGTAGGCCGTGTCTATGCAAATCAGTGGATGATTCATACGACGCTGCTGTGCGACATACCGGCATTCGCAAAAACCGTCTTGGTGTTCCCTGCAATGTAACGTTCGGCAAACTTAAGCATAAACCTATCAATCTTTTGGGCCTCTCCCGGTAAACGGAAAGACTGGAGAAAAACCCTCAAAGCATTGACAAAGGCAAGATCCTTGAAATCAAGCTGGTCTACAAACGCGTGCATTATAGCAATATTTTCCTCGGCTCTGAGAAAAGTCAAAAGCATACGCGGGTCTGATCGCGAGAAAGACGTACCCTTCACCCAAATATTCTCCGATCATACTCTTGCTGAGCCCGTCAGTCGTAAGCAAGAACCTGGCGATATCAGCAGGAGTATTGGTGGGTATAAAACCAGTTTCAATCAAGAATTGAATCCCCTGGTAAAAAAAACGTCAGTGTTTATCTCAAGATAGAGCTGACACCAACCCGTTTTGGTTTGAAGTTAAATTTCTTGATACCATCCAAGAGCGTCGTTTTCTTTTGTTTTGCACTCTCAAATCGTCCAGGATCATCGACGATTTCGGGTGTAGGTTGACGCAGGGTCTCGACGCTTGCACTCGAAGCAGAAAGTTTGTCGAGCGATCCTTCTGGTGTAGAAGGCAACTCTTCGCCAGCCTGCGACTTCGCAGGAGTGGGTAGCGGTTCTTCGGTCACTCTACTTGCAGCTGTTCCCCAAGCAACAAGAGAGCGCATCACAGAAGCAAGACATTGAAGGCCCTGCCGCTTCAGCTGCGCCTCGGAAAGTCCCATGACTGAAGTATCCATCGTTCCGGGAACTGATAGAACGGATGATATTGAAGGTGGAGCTCCTGATATCTGATTCTTGTTTGTTGGGCTGAGAGTAGGACTGGAATGTTCATTTCCTCTCTGGTGGTTTGAAGTGGCTGGTGTTGTGCTAATTTTTGAGATTATGTTGATCAAGCTACATACAAGTTAGTCGAAGATGGACTCAACAGCAGATTACGAACAACTCACTGCTCATAGATGTTATCTGCTGCCTCGCTATCGCAATCGTAATTGAGGTAGATCTCAACTAAAGCTTGAGGGTCCTGACACAACCTCGACAACATTCCAAGAATGACTGCTTTCTGTTTGAGGGTAGAAGTTCGCATTTCGAGAATGGGAATGAATATCTCGTGCAAAAGAACTTCAATCTCTTTCTGCAATATTCAAATATGATAAATCTCCATTTCTCGTATGATAACCTCTTTGTTGAGCTCAGCTCACCTTGAGTTTAGTCCGCATTCCGGATAGAACTCGCCAAAAAATCTCAACACTGATGTCGAAGACTTGTGGAACAGGGCTGACTGCATTGCGACTCAGACTCAGACAGAGATACTGAGTGATGGCCTGAGCGAAAGTCGTTGCTTCGTTCGATGAACTGGAATATATGATAGCATCAGGATCCACAAATAATCCCATATGGGAGTTCAAAACGGTCAAAACAAGATGGAGCGATAAGAGTTTAGAGCGCATTGCGTGCGACTTGATATCTCTTTCACTATTAAGGAGAAAATGAAAAATAGAATAAAACCAATGACAAAATCATCAGAGCACACCTTTCCGTGTTGAGTGGTTTCATCGTCAACTTACAGAGAGCACGAAATACGAGGAAGGCATCCTTGATGAACAAATCATTTGTATTCAGGTTATGCCCATGCTCAACTTCTGGCAAAGTATCCAGTGGGTTGGCCGTTTCGAAATTTTGCCTGAGACGACAACTCAATACGAGGCCAATATAGAGAAAAAAAAACATACAA
Source organism: Termitomyces sp. MG145 (assembly GCA_003313055.1). Classification (NCBI taxonomy): domain Eukaryota; kingdom Fungi; phylum Basidiomycota; class Agaricomycetes; order Agaricales; family Lyophyllaceae; genus Termitomyces; species Termitomyces sp. MG145. Next base: position 168,952 of record QGOB01000803.1, read on the forward strand.
CGTAAGCCGCGATTGAGTAGTTGTCGTGTGGGATTCGCTCTCATTCACCGGTTTTGGTAGCGAAGTGTGGAAACTCTCTACTTCTGGTGTATGAAGGGTCTGATTATGAACTTTATCATGTGTTCCATCTGGCTCTAGCGTGGGCATAGCAAAAGACGCGCGAACTGATAGCGGTATACTCTCTGGAGAAGACGAAGACGGTAAAATCTCCTTATGGGTTTTACGGACTTTGCACCGTGCAAAAACGTGTTGTACCATCTGTGTGAGGCCACCTTGAGCAACTCCCTGATTGACAGGATCGGAACTCAAGAGATATACGTTGTAGACAGTTCTAACAGCTTTCAAAAGGGAGGAATGATGAACAAGAGTGGTTGGCGACAAAACCAGTGCAAGTAACGCCTTTACAATTTGCAATGACACAGTTTCTAGAGTCGTTTCGGTATGGCATGAGGCAATTGTGTGGGCCACCAGGTCTACCAGAGAAGGTTGGGGAGCAGAAGACAAAACACTGCCAGGATGACGAGGTGATGGTGGTGGCGACGGGATATGACCGACAGACACGTCAGGCTCTGCGAAAAAAGAGTAGGAAACAAGTTTAGATATGCAATCTAGACTAGCAATCATGAGCTTTTCATTTTTTGTTTCACAGGCCAGGCGAAGAGGCTCGAAAATCATTCGAGGTTCGGCTACACCTTGATTTTTGCGTATTAAGGCCAATGCTTTCTGGGTACTATCGCGAAGTGGTGCAGAACGTTTAGCTTCCTTGGAGGCAGCGATAGTTTCAAGGGCGGCAGAAATCAGGACCACAGATACGGTGTGGCCTTTTGAGATTGTCATCGAACGCCTGTGCCCCTGCAGAGTTTCGTCCACAGGCTGGGAATGTGAGCTGCGAGACAGTACGGCTTCTTCCTGGAGACCTTGTGGCTTCGCAGGAGGAGTTGGCGGCGTAGATGGAGTTTCTTGAGGACGAGACCCTGAACTACGTTCACCATTTACAGGGAGGGGTTGACTGGATTCTGCCCTGGTGATCAGGGCTAGGGAATTGTCTTCCTGAAGCCCACTTTGTTCAGTGTATTCCTCTTCCGCCGCCTGAATAATGACATTTTCTCCGCCTCCGCCTCTAGATGCCACATTAACGTCGCGTACAACTACTGTAGCCCGGTGTTCATCGTCTAACTCCGCATCTTCCTGGGTCTCTCCCTCCTCGTTTTTCTTGTTGTCCTTGGAAGCATTGTTTGAAGTCAGGGTGTCGCTTCGACTCTGAGGTTCCGTGCCTTCAGATTTGCCAATGAACGGGTGTACCATCAATGGTTCGACTACGTGGCCCGAATCGTCCTCAATGGTGGGAATTAATGTGTCGTCAGGCTCTAGTATTCCATCGAGATGAATGATCGGGGGAGAGAGAGGAAGTGGGACATTATGAGCACTGTCAGCAGCTTCCATTCAAACCAACGCAAGTAGCTTGCGGTGATGTTGTATTCGACGTTGAACGAAAGAAGGTGCGTAACGGCACAACTGTCAAGAGTTTGTGTTTGTCGGCGTTCCTGATTTGGAAGTCAGATCGAAATTTCAAGTTTGTTTGATGACCTCCACGACTATACCCGCCGGGGCCTCTGCTGCTATTCTTCAACCGTCCGAACCGATATCAGAGAATGCTGTTTCTGTCCAAGGCCCCAATTTTGAGGAATCTTTGTCGTTGTCACAGTTCCTACAAAGCTATGAACGCATTGGATTTCAAGCAAACAGTCTTGGCAAGGCAATTGACATCGTGAACAGAATGGTTCGTAGGGATCAACGTTTATAAAGCCATTGGCGATGACAGGCCCATTTAATAGCGGAAGTGGCGACTCTCTGATGAGCCTTCGGCTGAGGATGGATCAGAATACTATTCGTCTCCAGATTTCCGGGCGCAAACTCGTTGTAACATTTTTCTAGGGTATACTTCGAACCTCATATCATCCGGTCTACGCGAGGTTATCCTTTATCTCGTTAAGCATAAGCATGTCGCAGTGCTGGTCACAACAGCAGGAGGGATCGAGGAAGACTTCATCAAATGTCTCGGCAAAACCTACCTCGCGGACTTCAATCTCGACGGGGCAGACCTGAGGAGGCGTGGAATGAACCGTATAGGGAATTTGATTGTACCCAATGACAACTATTGCAAATTCGAGGACTGGCTTACACCCATTCTTGATACGATGCTGGCTGAACAGAAAGAGGACGGAATGGTCTGGACACCGAGCTCATTTATCAGGCGATTAGGGAAGGAAATCAACAATGAGGAATCTGTATATTACTGGGCATATAAAGTGTGTCTTATCCCAGCGCATCATTTCCGTCTTTACTGAAACTGGTAATAGAATGATATTCCTGTATTCTGCCCCGCACTGACGGATGGCTCCATTGGTGACATGATTTACTTCCATTCCTTCCGGAACCCTGGCCTTGTCCTCGACATCGTACAGGATATCCGGGATCTCAATGAACGGTCGCGGACGTCTCGCAAAGCTGGTATGATTGTCCTTGGAGGAGGTGTTTGCAAGCATCAAATCGCAAATGCGATGTTGATAGTAAGTTTATCAACTTGTGTTGAAACATTAAACCTGAGCGATGATCACTTTCAGCGAAATGGAGCTGATTACTCTGTCTTCATAGTAGGTTTGTTTGTGTTTACCAATGACGATGTCCACTCATCTGTTGTTATTCTAGAACACTGGACAGGAATTTGATGGATCAGATTCAGGTGCTCGGCCAGACGAAGCAGTCTCTTGGGGGAAGATTCGAGCAGGTGCTGAAGCTGTCAAGGTTCATCCCATCTTTTGTGACATTCATCTTCTCACTCCTTTCAAGGTGTACGCAGACGCAACTCTCGTTTTTCCAATGCTTGTTGCCGCAACATTTGCATGGGGTGCAGAAAGTCCTTGATCAAACAGGCATGTTTTCACAGAGAATAGGGGACGGGTGGCTTGTGCTCTGGGGACCGTTATTTTTGTGTTCTGATTGTCGCAAAAGGGTATGTCAAGCGGCCAGGGAGCACACCTACACATCAGATTATTGTTGTATTTAAATCTCAGCTGGACCTCTCAATAGATATCTTATCGATAAGCGAGGAGCCTCACTTCATTATTGTGGCGACTTTCTCTCTCAAGACCAGAAGTACCGGAATTCTCGAAAGCTCCCCTTGCCTTTACTACAGGACAGAATGGAACAGACTCCGATGCAAACGCCAGCGAAAACTCTCCCTGCACAAGTGAGAAATCAAATGTACGAGACCCCGGAAATGCAGGCTGTCACTCGGGACAGCTCAGTGAAAAATCGGGTACCAAAACATCGGTTTTACAAGGAATTTTTGATTCGGACTTGTGCCGTCACTAACAAGTCGAGCATAGCGGCCGAACATGTCATGGTCGAGCTCGCTCATATGAAGCCGTTCAAGGACACCAGAGACAATGATGATGCGCGTTACTTTACATTCATTGTGCATCATATATCACTTTTTAACCTCCACATTTTCAGATGGATCGTTGGGCCTGGATGATGGGTTATGCTTATCGAGGAACATTTCACATCGATTGCCGGCGCAATATCATGCCGCGTATGTTAATTTTGACTCTGAAGATCATTCATCATATAACTCGAAGTCTGACATAGTGAACATCTATGTTCACCGGCTACTCGATGCCCACCTTGTTACCTTCATACTCGACGAAATCACCATGACAAAAGTTAAAAAGATGTTGATCGCCAACTCTGCTGTAAAGACAGCAAATGAAAAGAGGAAACGAATCTTGACGGTACGCAGCTGGATGATCGATCTTTATCACTCGATCTCAATTATACTATGTAGGACCTTGATCAAATAATGCTTGATGATGGTTGGCCAGTTACTCTTGTGCCCACTAGTCGATGTGACCAAACCGAAGCAATTATGGTCCATGGTCTCGAGAAAGACAAGAATAATCGTTTTTGTACTGCCAAAGCAAACGATGTCTTCAAGCATCCTTTTGCCATTCCGTTTAAGACATCAACTAGCCCTGTTTTCATTCTGGCGAACATGTGGGAGCAAGGAAATGCCTTGTCTCCATTTGAACATCGGTTGTGTGAAGAAACTTGGGGATCCAGCCAATGGAAACTGTTAAGTCACGGCACAACACTCATTTCAGACTATATTGAAGATATCGAGGTCCCAGAGTCTTTTAAAAGAAGAACGGGCCGTGAGACCAGGGGAAGTAGCCGCGGCGAGACTGTACTTGGGCTACCAGAGGACAAGTATGACTACCAACGTGGAGAATATAAAGCAGAAACGACTAACTCTGCCAAGGCTGATGAAGGGGATTACACAGACTCAGAGGAGGAAGGCGACTTGGGTGACAACGGGTCTTCAGTGGTTCGTGCAAGCTGTTTCATTGTCAGTCCATTGATACTAGTATCTCACCGGCAGAAAAACCGGAAGACTCGATCTATACGGGGTGTCAATCGTCAGTCGCCAAAGATCGTGCGGTTTTCCCGCAAATCACGAAGAGTCAGGCCAGTATTGCCGGGAAACTCATATGCAGTTGATGAACGGGGCAGTCCACTTCCACTTCGCTCACGCCGGCCATAGCAATTTTTCATTTTTCCCACTCTCCTTTGATTCTAAATTACTACTTCAGCGAGTGCCGTCGATCTCTTTTCCTCTCTGTTACTTCCTCTCTCTAGTTATTTACAAGATCAGAATTACAACAACCCAAGTTCTCGTATGACCTTAATCAAATAATTTCGATTCACTAAATGTCAATGGCTTGCAAAAAGCATGAAAGGAATGAACTCCTCACTCCGAAAAGAACCAGAAGTCCTGCGATCGAGACAAGTTTTCCCTACCTTTGCGTTCTTCTCTGATCGCATCAAGTGCACAAGGGGTTACTCAAAAGAAACATTCAGGTGAACTCCAGGCATCGCATGGCGGGCCGCGTAACCTTTTCCGGGATGAAAACGCATGAGAACAGGTGCCAGCAAGGTGCCAGTCGGTGGCTGATAATGAAATCTGATGGCTGAATAATGGAATCTGGATGCCGAATGAATGCTAGAGCAGTAGACGTGGTGGATGGGCTGGATGCGCATGCAAGTGACGAGCATTCTGAGAGTCGACGAGAGGACCTCAGCCTTTTTGGGGTAGGATAGGGTTGTAATGAAGGGGGGAACGGAGAACGGGGGGGTAGTACAGGTCAAGAAATGGGAGTAGGTTCGATGAGATTGTTGACTATTGCTGTGAAGATCCTTCTTCCCTCAGCCTGAAGCGCGCACAAGGCAGCACAATTTGCTAAATCAGGGTAGCATACATAGATGATACTTGTTGGACTTCTGACAGCAGATTTAACTCAGAACTTTCAGAAGATCAGACCTGGTTCAAACACTTACAACTGTGTGATTGTCAAAGTAAACATTGCGGGTGCAAACTTCGGGAAGTCGCTAAGGCCAACAATCGACCCAGTAGTCTCCGCATGTCTACAGATTGTTCTGTGATTGAGCCTCCTCTGCCTGTGCTGCCTCCTCCTCATCATCATCTGGATCTGAATCCAGTCTATCGGGTTGTGGCAGGCTAGAAATAAAGCTTTCCGGAATCGGCCTCTTGATCATGCGTCCAACACAATAAAGTCTGGATAGTTGTTGGGCGAAATGTGACGGAATCTGAAAATAATGACCACCAGATCGTACGAAAATACTGCTGATAACCGCCCAGATATATGGAGGGATAGATGACCAGACACGGGTGCCATTCTGAGCAGGAGTCCCGTCAAGAAGATGGATGTTGCATGACTTGTCCCGGAATAAGGTGTACGGATAGAGTGTGCAACCACATCTAGATACTCCAAGATCCTTTTCTGGCTGAGAAAAAAACGTCAGAAGAACGCACGAAGAGACACAGAAGATGACACACAGGAATATACCTTTCCCTTTGGTCTGGCGCACAGCGAAGATTGTCCCACCAAAGTTGGGCAAGGTAGTGCAAATGTTCATACTCGGGAGCAAGTACCCAATTCCTATCCGTGAAGAAGGCTTCCGCCATATCATCTTGCACTATAAATACTCATATGTTATGGCAATAGCTCAACGAGAACCTGAACTTGATCACAAAGAATTTCATTTGCATCAGAGTCGATAACAGCATTCAGTTCGCCTCTTTCAAATCCCATGCCGTATTCGACAGGATCGAGCTGTAATACGTTTGTTTCGACAATATGAACGTGAAGCGGTCGACTCACCATCGCAGATCGACGATCGAGTAGTTCAAGGGCATCGACGGAATCGATCTTTTCAATATAAAGATCGTATGTCTGTTGAATGTTTTGCGACGTCATGAGAGTCCGAGAAAAGATGAACCTTTATACTAAATGAATATACAAAAGCCAGTGGCCACGTTATTGCTTGGCGCGGCTGCCTAACACACGTAAATACCGTCCGCTCTGGTTTGAACCAGGCCCATCAAATGCATTATTGCCTGATCTTCTGAAAGTTCTGAGTCGAATTCAAAGGAAGTGCTGTCAGAAGTCTGTGGATGTTTCTGGGTCATGCATAGTATGGATATGACTGCTAAACATTGATCTCCCCAGACCACAAAATCAAGTCGTCTTTCAGAAGTTGTAGGATCGCTATGGAGTCCTGCAGCATGTGATCTCCTGATGTATCGGACAAGTTGACAGAAAGTATTGCATCATCGAACGCGCTTTTTGCCAAGTGACAAGCTCCAAGAGGACTATTCTTTATATCTATTAAAAGGCTCGAATCAAATCCGCAAGTCTATTTGGTATTAACTCACTCACCATGGTAGAAGACGGAGAAGTTGAGAGCCAAACCCAGCCGCGTTGGGTGAAGAGGGTGTAACGTTTCTAACGCGTGTTGATAGGCCAGTCTGTACGCCTTGAGTGAGAGCTCTGCGTGACGATCCCTGTCACGTTTCTGGCCAAGCTCAGCAAGATAACGACAGTAATCGCCCTTACTGTGAAAGATCTGTCAGTTGGAAGCGTTTCTGCATCGAGGAAAATTCAGGATTACAGTTTGGAATAGAATACCGTCTCTTCACCCTCATTGGCGGCCGGGAGCAATTCCCGATCCAAAAGGTCAATAATATCTGTACAAACGCCAGCCAACTCATTTTCGATGCGTTGGCGTTGACGCTGTATGAGCTGAGCACGTCCTTTACGTCCCAATTGAAGTTTATGCAGGGAATCTATGATCCTCCAGCTGTTTCGCAGAGTATTGGTGACGTTCTTATACGCAACAGAAAGGAGGCTACGTTCGTCAATTGTGAGACGAGGGCCATAGTGTTCGATGATTGACTTGAGTTGCTTGACGACATCTGTTCAACATATCAAGAACAAGAGATGGATGGATGGAAATGTACCCAGACCTTCGTGACGGCCCGCTTCTCCTGCGAGATCCGCTATGAAGTACAATTCTTCTCGATCGGGTCGAGTCCTCGCCTAGGTAATTCGTCAAGATTAGGCCATTTGAAAAATAACAGATAAGTACAGGGGACATGATCGTAGGTGGGGGTGTACGGAAAGGAAGACAACGCCTGCAGGCAGTGTTGAACGTGGCATGGGCAAGGGGAAATCACAACATGTGTACTGGTCATGATGTAAAAGTTTCGTTTGAGCCGTTTATCATATCACACCAGGCGCTAAATTTCAAACAAGAACATGTTCAAATTTATAATAGTCTACATCAAGTCAACGCATAGAAGTTGGTCATGACGGACGAAAGAATGAGAACAGCTTTCTTCATATCTTGAAACTGTGGATTGACGCAGAAGTCACACAGAAGTCAATAATCAGATTTCTCGAAAGGATATGAGCGGTACCTCTGCATTGCTGAAGCTGATGCGGAAGTGGCCTTTGGCAGGTTCGCAAGCACCAGGATCACCGACAAACAGGTATCCTAATACTTTGTCAGTCCAGATGCTACCAGGGGTCAAGTACAGGTACCAGGAGCCACCAGGAGACCAGCTTCGGCCAAGGCGGTCCACAACTTCATCTCCAAAGTTTCGAAGGTAGAAGTAGCGAAAGACGGATAATCCTCAAAGAAAGGTTTGATCTTTATAGCATTGGTATAACTTTCATGAATATTCGCGCACCAAAATTGAGACTACGAACCCAAACGAACATACCGGCATTAGGCGGGGTGAACGAGAAAACAGGAATGTACATGTGTTTTTCCGATCTGAGTGTCTTGATTAAATTCAGTGACGCAATATAGACAGGTTGTCCTTGATATGGTCCAACATCAGCATCTATCGACGAGAGTTGAACGTCAAATTGGTCATGAACACAATCAATGAAGAAGTCGCGTCTTTGTTGGTACTGGATGCGAAGACCTGGTCGCCATGGTAAGACACCAAAGAGTCTGGAAAGATTATTGGCAACCTTTGAGCCAGTGGAGATAGCCTTTGAATTGCCACTCCCCCAGCAATTTCATGACAATTGCCTACAGTGATCCTATCAGATGGTTTTGAAATTGGACAAGTGGCCAGATTATTGACCTGGCTGAAACCACATGGGGCATGTGTCGTTGTTTCACCCTGCCTTTCAAGTCGTTCAGCAAATAACGGGTTACATGTGAATCATCCCAAGCGGGCTCCCGGTGCAATAGTCTAGAACGAAATATGTGAGAATTTAAAGATTGATTCAAACATTGAAGTACCTTAGAAAACGTATCTAAGCGGATAACTCGCCCTTGACGATCAAATCTGATGGATTGGACCAGGCATTACAAAGTCTTGAAATACTCTTGGAACTCTGGCTTACTTGAGATAGGTGGGTGCCAATTGAGAGAGAAACTCGTCGTCATCCTCAGGGACCGAATAATAAGCATTCGTCCGCTCAGAAGGCAGCAGATAGGTAGCTTGTTGTAGGAAATAATACGGATCATCCTCTACAATGATGATGTCTACGATTGATTCGATCAATGGCAGCAAAATAGCGGTAATGACAGACTTACCAAACTCGACACAGATGTTGTATATTTCTTGCTTCCTGGTACCTAACGTTATCTGCCGTAAGTTGGTGAAAATTTATTTGTGTCTCCTAAAGAAGATATCGTACAGAGCCAGTTGGATTTTGACCAACAGGGATGGTGTAGAGGACATGAGGTCTAAATTTCATGAATGATTTCACGCCCAATAGTTGAAAGGAGTCAATTGATTACCTCGGCATCCCTCGTACCTTTGTGTCCCACTCTAACAATAAGCGACGCATAGCATAGGGAACGATTCCTCGACCATCCAAAGGTACAGGGACAGGTTGAATACCAAAAGGTGACATCATCGAGGTGGCGGAGGGGTAAGTCCATTCATCGACAAGAACACCTTCTCCCGGGTTACACAGTGTCAGGGCAGCTTTGGCCCATCCGTCCGTGTTTCCAATATGCACAAGAGTCGTGAAATTCGCATAGTCAGGCTGGTACACTTTCTTTGTAAAGTCTTTGGTAAACCTTTGTAAAATGGGTATGCCGGACACCATGCCATACTGCAGAGACTGAGCCAAATTTACATCTAAAGTGGCGGGATATTTGGGGATTTGAAAGGGAATGCTGTTTGCTTTGGAAGAGAAGAGATTCCATAACCAAGTTAGAGAAGATGATGCCCTGGATGCTGGAATAGAGAATGAGCTGGGCAACAAGGCCTCTCCACCCAGGGAAGCAAAAGGAAAGTAGTCAGGATTTGGCATGCCTACGCCAACGGTAAATCAGACAAGTGTCGTGAAAGTCGAAAGACGACGGTTCAGCTTACCGCCAGCGAGATTTATGATACCAGATTTGCCAGAATATTTATGAAGAGCCCTGAGTGGAGATAACGACCTCGCACGAGACAGGTTCGAAAGATGGTGCGATAAGTCAATCGCATCCGATGATTTTTCGGACGACATTTGTTAGAGACTGTTGTTCGATTGAGAAAAGTGATGACTGTCTCGCTGAGCAGGTTTCAGGGCACAGGTATCTGAGGAGAACCGAATCCATGCGTAAGTATACGAGAAATGGTGTAAATGCATCTAGATGTACGATGCCGTCAGGAAGTCTCTGTTACATTTAGGTCAAAGCCTATCTTTTCTCACACTATATGCTGTGGTAGTGCGCGATAACATGGGAAAGGAGTACTTGAGTGAGTATTGGAAGAACTTGAAAAGTAAATTTCACATCGTCAATCAAAGAAATGGCAAATATCATTGACAGCGATCCATCTCCTCCTCCAGAACAGTGTGCGACGATCTCTTCCTAACATAGAATTCTGCTACTCTTTCACATGACTCTTACTGGACTGATACCCAAATACGAAACTAGCCGACACAAAAGCCAGCAGGCGATGTATGGATCACAACACCGGAACGAAAAGCAGAACAATACCTATAACAATCCATAGTAATTAGGAGTGACATAGTACCAGTCACCCCCGCTTCTTAGCTCAATAGTGTAGCTTGCCGGCGGTGAAATTTTATTTATTCATTCTTACTGGACTGATCATGGACATTGTCCGTAGCATACTTGGTACGCGACCATATGTAGTACGGACTCGTTCATGCGTGGAACGTCCTACCGTGGCAATTCAATCCTACCCCTGCGGTCCTTACGATACAAATTGGACCATATATGCCGTAGACTTTCTGTAGGTAAGAACAACATGGAGTAAGTAAGGATGAAAGAGCCGCGGTAACGCGTATCTTTACTGAGATGTCGCGTGTATTGAGCGTGGGCTGCTCCAGACAGGGTTCACGCATCAGGATTTAGTCCGGAGAAGATTCTATGCTAAATATGTAGTACTTTGAAGGTGTTTGGCGAAATTCGGACGAGCAGTTCGTGGTTGCCTCGAACATCATGTCATAAATCCTCGTTATCTTGCCAACTCCCATGTGCTACGACCCAACAACATGGTACACAGGCAGATGACCATAATTTGAGTGCCTGCCGTCTCGGCTTTCCACTGCATCCAAGTGATGTTTTGAATAAAGTTTGTACTAAATGCCGCCGGTACAGATGACATACGAAGTGTTCGGCCTCGTGAACGTTCTGTTCTGTCTGACTAAAAGGGAGGTTGTTCTAACAGATGGGATAAGAGACAGCCCGTTCCTTGAGCGCAAAATCTATACTGAAGAAAGCACATAGACTTGTCGCAATGACGATAAGTCTGTTCCCTCGCCGTACAAGTGACCAAGAGACCATCGAGTGGTGAGCTCGAAATGCTCGCTACTAAACACATTGAGGAGAACGAGAACAATGTTAGTCAATGAGTACATGAATGAGAGTAGCGACAGTAAAATGAAAATATGTGACGAGGACGATATAGAACAATGTATTACTATGTGTAGGTAGTGAGTGTCGATGATAGGACATTGTCAAGTTGACACGGACCGATGATAATGCTGAAGTGACGAGTGCATGAAACTCCCCTTCCGTACGTCAAGCCATACTTTGCGCGCTTGTTACGTCGCTTGTTGGAAGGATGATGAACGGTGTCACGAGGGAAGATACAAGACCGTCTACAAGTAGGAGATATTGGCTGATGTCACAAGTCGTGAAACCTACATATCACTTACCACAAGAGAATCCGCTCTTCACCCTAACAAGAAGCGCGATGGGACGCTAGCGCACGAAGGTCGCCTAAACGTCGGGAGGTCGATAAAGCCTGGCTCGGACGTAAGAAAAGATAGTATGGACCAAAGGCTCATCGCGTACCCCTGCAGCCGCAGTAAAGAGAAAGTCACCCAAAAGTGGGATGTGGAACGCACGAGTTGGTGGCCCAGGACTTTATACGGATTGAGGCGAAGTCAGCTACTCCATTGGTCAAATCAGCAGTGCTATCACGCGATCGACGGGCGATAACATATTGACATCGTGGATTCATGCAAGTCTGGTTTCTAGACCGGTGTCTATAATATTGAACGGCGTATCAGGCTTGCCAGCGGACTCGCTTGGTAAGGCACTTCAGGGCCGGCTTCCTGGGGCGAGAAACCTCCGCTCCGTCATCCCCTAAGTCCTCCCATCACTTTCCAACATATCCCCTTTTTGGAGGCGGTAGAGGGTTAGTGGTTAGCTGGAAGTGGGAGAAGGAAGGTACCCCTTCAATCGTCCTACATTTCTTCACTCGTCTCATCCCAGAACAGTTTAGAAGTTGTTTCGAGATGGCATACCAGTTTTCTAGGAAAGGCTGTTTCAAGTGTGGCAACCGTGCGTTACCCTTTTCTTGCCCGGATCCAAATATCCACCGGTAGTTTCAGTCGGTCACATTGCCGAAAACTGCACGTCTAATGAAAGGCTATGCTATAACTGTCGCCAGCCGGGACACGAGTCTTCGGCTTGCCCATCTCCACGTACGGTCTCAGCGAAGCAATGCTATTCTTGCGGAGGTGTTGGTCACATCCAGGGTATTTGTTTTTGAGCTTCTACTGACTCCATCGCTGATATACCACCAAAAATTAGCGGAATGTCCCAGTTTGAGGGTTCAACAACAAGGTGCCAACCAGAAATGTTATGTAGGGGCTAGACAATTTTTCTCGCTCATATCTAATGTTGATAATAGAATTGTGGTCGTTTTGGTCATATTGCTCGTACTTGTCCTAATGGATCTCTGGGTACTACTGGTTTTGCCACCCGTGTTCCGCCACCCGGTCGTGCTTTAAACACATCGACTTTGCCTCCCGTCAAATGTTACCGTTGTGGTGGCCCCAACCATATGGCCAGGTACTTGCGGCGTCGTGCCATATGACGTGCATCACTGATCTGCTCTTCGTTTAGGGACTGCCTCGCGGCTCCTGGCACTACGCCCATTGATAGTACCCCAGCAGGAGGCATTTCGAACAAGAACAAGACCTGCTATAAATGTCAGCAGGAAGGTCATGTGAGTATTCTTGTCAGATCAGCGCAGACTTTTCCAAACTTTGCTCTAGATTGCAAGAGAATGTCCCGAAAACACGGACTACGTGGGTTGATCTCAGGTCCGACCAGTTGGGTCCGGGCCAAGTTTTGGACGTTGCTATCGAATAATGTCGTTTTCTTCCAAAGAAGTGAATCAAGGGCTCCCATTTCTTTATCTGTACTTTGCCATAAAGGTCTGAATACTTAAAATTCATTGACGATGCATCGAAAGAGGTCACCCGTCGGCCAACCGCTCATCGGCTACATCTTATCAATTTGCTCTTATTTGTATGATTTTGTCTCCTCGACAGGCCTGAGGGTTTGAGGTTGACATGTGACAATATTTTTCCGGCACATTGTGAATGAAAATATGTTCTTGCGACGTCGCTCCTGTGCGATAATTCATGAGAATATTTCAACATGTATGGAAAACCATCGAATGTACAGTAGGCTTAAGCTTTGTAAGGCAGGATGATCTCGCAAAACGTCCGAATCAGGAATATTTAAATTCTTTTTCCGCTGTCATTTCATGTATCGGCCGGTGCTATGTTCTTCATCAAGAACACTGCTCCATAGGAATGGGTCTAGACATACTAGAACACTCTTTTCCTTGCCCAATCTTTCAGATATCGCTCCCTGGAACTCGGATCCTAAAACTCAGAAATACCATGAACGGAAAATTCTCCCGTGAGTTTGACGGAACCATCACATGTATGCAATGAAATTCATGTCATATCTTTCTTACAAGGTACGACCAGAAAGAATTATATGAAGTTGTCTCCGATGTGGGATCATATCACCATTTCATTCCCTTCTGTACTGGGTCTCGTATTGTCACACCCCTTCATAAGCAATCACCCGAAAAACATACCCCGGGTACTATGGAAGCTGAAATGACCGTCGGATTCTTGACTTTCACTGAAAGCTATGTAAGTCGAGTGACGTGCAGACCGTATGAATCTGTTGAGGTGAGTTTTCCGCTTTCTAAGTCAGCGAAGACGATACCACAATATCTCAATCTTTAGGCCGTCGCGTCAACAGCCACACCTCTGTTCAAGACTCTCACGACAACATGGCGTTTTCAGCCTGTGTCTGCGCGATCCCCTCAGCCATTCGAGTCGCCGAGTGCTCTGCGGACCGACCAGAACAGGACGAAGTCTACCTTGGTTACTCTCGACTTGGTGTATGCCTTTGCCAATCCAATCCACGCATCCGTGTCATCGGCATTCTTTGGTCAAGTCTCGAAGCTTATGGTTAAAGCTTTCGAAGACAGATGCATGGCAATCTATGGACCCAGATCGTCGGCATAAAGCTATTGTTTTGACCGCCTACATTCCTGGGTCAAAGAGACTATATCGGCAGACGTGTCGCGTCATGATGAAGGAGGTCATTCATCGATCTTTCAATCAGTCGTATGCAACGATGACGAAAAATAGTCTTATTCCGCGCGTTGTTCCATCGTTGATTCGTCCGTTTGGCTCAGAATGATTGTCACACAAGGTCCACTATAGACACAATGATTCAATTGTTGTTTGGGACTTTACATAAATCATAATTTATGAGGTCGGATGGTTGTAACCGTGTATACTAAACGAGGGAAATGGCAACGAAGTAGCCCTTCTGACCCTTGAACTTCAATCACGATTTCTTCCTTGTTAAAGCCAACCAATTTGCCAACCGTGAGGAACTTTTTCGCTGGAAAATCACAGTACATCAAGTCAAGTTCAGCCTCAAAATGAAAAACGCACCAGTATCATCCGGAGCTATCTGGACGTAGTCGTTGAGCTTGAGACCCAGATGGGCGGCTTCTTGATCGTTAAAACCTACAACACTGTACGGTTCGTGTGCTGACGATACTATTGTTCTAGCCGCATTATCCCCGGTTATGACCTGGACAACAATTTGGCCAGCTTTCCTTCCTTGGAGAAAATTCGAAACACGGGTCAGCCACTGGATTTACAAATGGGACCAGTAAACACATTGTGGAAAGAAGAAAGGATTTCGAACTTGCCGACAGAGTTCTTGGAAAATTTGACGCATCGACCAGTAATTTGGCAGGACGAACGGCAACTTTTTTGACCCATGTCAAGATAAAATGGACGGTAATATCTGCAAGGGATGGAAGCTCAGAGTTAAACAACCATTCGCGACCATCATTCAGCTGCTCCTCTAAAAGGGCCTTCGACATCATCACTATCAAACCATGCTACTCTTCTCAAAGAACTTACGAGATGAGAGGACAATGTCGTTAATGATTTTCCTCGAAGCGCTGTCACCGCTTTAACGTCGATGGGACCATCAATGAACTAGCCAGTCACTGAGCCATAGTTCATGAACAAATGAGATATAAACACACCGAGCTTCTGTCATCAAGAAAAGCCTTTGGAAGGGCTTCCCACGGAAGGAGACTAGAAGCAGTCGGAAAGATGGTAGACTCGTATAGTTTAGCGAAGATTTTGATTGCACCAGTATCAGTGGCATCTGAGTCTTTCGATCGTGGGAAGATTGTACCATATCCAGCTGAGGATGGAAAGCGTCTTTCCAACGTCGATGCGATGAGGCTAGACAAAGGACATCTTGAATCAAAGTATACAGACGGTGTTCTTCAAGTACCTGGTATCGCAGTATACGTCATTTCCAATCGCAAGAATGGGGATGCGTCGATATGTGATGCCCAGAAGATCGGTGATTTCAGGGCGTGGCAAGACAGGCGAAACCTGCATGCATACGTACGACCGACAACGTTAATGGGTCAGCAAATACCTAGATAGCAGAAAGGGCAGGGTATGCAACTCACGTTGACTTTCTGATGAGGTATATTCTTGAGGATGAGAATGTTGTCAATCTTCACTGAGTAGGGCGAGGCATCATAGCTGGGTTGGTGAGGAAGATGTTAGTTAAGTCAATCTAGAGGCGGCATGACAATGATCCCGCCCACCGATAGATGATGACAGGGGACAATGAAGGAGACATTGTTGATTAACGGTGAGTTTCAGGTATCACAAAGCGGCAGCGGTCCACCGGGGCAACCGGTGCGAATGATCAGAATTTGATGCATATGATTGGTCTCCAGTAAACTAGCTTTCTCAGTAGAGTCTTCCTTGAAAATTGACAAAGAAGCAACGGGTTCAGAGAAAACCAACGATGCTGGATACATCGATCAAGCCCATTACCGAGTGGCTGTGCAGTATGATTGGCGGAAGCAAAAGAAACAATTGCAGAGAATTTGCCGACTGAAAAAAGATTCACAAGCAAAGATATACTCCAAGCTAGTCAAGATTCAGATATATCCAGCTGCAGAGCTGTTTGTGACTGAGGTCAGGAAATCGGCGCGGTCGGCAACGTGCGGTATTGATGATGCTATATTTAGAAGCTTCATCGCAAACAAAACCAAGGTTTGGCTGTTGGCAGCTTTTCAAAACGGCCTTCACCCTCCTCTCATGACTGACCAACGGCTTCCTCCACACTCCTACAACTCTCCTTCAGAATACGATGATCCTTTCGCAGATCGCTCGCGTCAGACTCAGTTTCAAGAGCCTCAGGTGCCCTATCGTCAAGCGTCGCCATATTCCCTAGCAGCAACCAGTACCACAAACTTGGACGCTCAAGAGAACACATATGACGATGATGAGATTGAGAAACAGCCATTGACCTCAGGGAAAAGCTTTACTGGCTTTTATCCCCCACCGTATGTTGTGTGTTGTACTTTATGTCAACTGTACTTACTAGAACTCAAAGTGCTTTGGACCCCGACACGTTGGGTGATCCTTATGGAGATCGTCCAATGTCAGTAGTCTCAGAATCAAGTGTAGGTGTTGAGAGTGCTTGGAGGCGTCGTCAGACCATCAAACGTGGTGTGACACGCAAAGTCAAGCTCACTAATGGCAACTTTATTGCGGAGTATCCCGTACCTACTCCAGTATTCTCAGCCATCGAAGCCAAATGGTCCTCTACAATGACCACGGAGTTCTCGTAAGTATACTTGACTGTTGGTCGTCCTATTTCCTGGTGATTTAAGCTCCCGCAGCCATATGCGCTACACTGCTGCCACCTGTGATCCTGACGATTTCACTGAGGCCGATGGCTGGTCTCTACGGACCAAGATGTACAATCGTGACACAGAAATCCTTATCGCTGTCACCTCATACAACGAGGACAAAACATTGTATGCACGTACACTGCACGGTGTTATGCTTAACATTCGTGACATTTGCAAGACCAAGCAGTCCAAGTATTGGCGAAGGTCTGCTGAGGAAGGGAATCCCGCCTGGCAGAAAATTACTGTTGCCCTAATCGTCGATGGTCTAGAGCCAATGGATAAGAGTGTCTTGGATATCCTTGCCACGGTCGGTGTATATCAAGATGGAATTATGAAGAAACAAGTCGATGGAAAGGACACGGTTGCTCACATCTTTGAGGTTCGTGGAGCCTAATTAAACTTGGACTGCTCTACGTAATTACATGAGTGATATTCTTTGCAGTACACGACACAACTGTCGGTGGATGCCACTCCCCAGCTTGTTCTCCCTCAAGCCAACGACCCTTTAAATCTGGTACCTGTCCAGATCATCCTTGTTCTCAAGGCGAAAAATCAAAAGAAAATCAATTCGCACCGCTGGTTGTTCAATGCCATCGGTAGAATGCTCAATGTCGGTTTTACTTTCAGCAACGTGTTTGTGATTGTGACTGACTCGGCTATTGAATGTAACAGCCCGAAATTTGTGTTTTGATAGACGCGGGTACCAAACCTGGACACAAGTCGATCTACTATCTCTGGGAAGCCTTTTATAATGACGCCAACTTGGGAGGCTGCTGTGGTTTGTACTCGCCTAGGCTCTGTACTGTTAAACTGAGTTTCTTGTAGGTGAGATCCACGCCATGATCAAAGGGGGCAAAAAACTTTTGAATCCCCTGGTCGCTGCTCAAAACTTCGAATACAAGATGTCTAATATTCTCGGTGATTGAGCCTGTTCTCACCCCCACCCCCCCCTGTGAAGCCTGATGATTATTGCAGACAAGCCTTTGGAGAGTTCTTTCGGTTATGTCTCTGTGCTTCCGGGTGCCTTCTCAGCCTATCGTTATCGTGCTATCTTGGGACGTCCTTTGGAGCAGTACTTCCATGGTGATCATTCATTGGCTGATCGTCTCGGACCGAAAGGTATCTACGGGATGAACATTTTCACTAAGAACATGTTCTTGGGTAAGCTTTCCTCTCTATGAAACTGTCACTGAAACTGAAAAATTGGTTCCTTGAATAGCTGAGGACCGCATCCTGTGCTTCGAACTTGTTGCGAAAGCGGGAGACAAGTGGACTCTGACATATGTGAAACCAAGCAAGGCCGAAACAGATGTTCCTGAGAGCGCCGCAGAATTGATTGGGCAACGTCGGCGTTGGCTCAATGGTTCCTTCGCAGCTTCAGTCGTACGTCTCCAGACCTTCCGTAATCTTCGGTTTTCCTGATTGGCCGCCCAGTACGCTCTTGTCAACTTTTTCGCGTTTTACAGGTCGAGTCATGGAATCATCCGCATGTTCTTTCTTCATATCCAGGCTCTTGTACGTACTATCAGTAGCTTTTGCCAGTAAAATACGCTGACTTGCACGCAACTGACAGTACAATATATTCTCGCTCATCTTCTCATGGTTTGCCTTGGCCAATTTGTGGTTGACGTTCAGCATCATTATCGATCTTCTCCCGAGTCAAAATATTATCATATTTGGGACTGCAGGGGTTGTATGTATCCTAGTTTTATCAACTCCTGGTTTCAGTTAACATTAGCCTTTGCAGACCCACTGGGTCAATCTAGCGTTGAAATGGATTTATCTGGCTTTCCTAGCGATGCAATTTGTCCTTGCTTTGGGCAACCGGCCCAAGGGTGAACGATTGATGTATTCGACAACGTTATGGCAAGTCTTGTATCTCATGATGAAACTTTTGTTCGTCGTTGACAATGATCAGGGTCTATGCTATTCTTGCGGTCTACCTATTGGTTTGCTCCTTCTGGTTGACAATCAAAGCTTTCGCCGTGAGTTAGAACCCCCTCAGATACGTTTCCTGCTCTCAATATGAAAATATAGGCTATTCCCGACATGCTGAAGAACAAGACTACGTCACAAGTTATAGCGACCTTTTTTGAACCTCCAGTCGGCGCTTTGATGGCTGCAATGATATCAACTTTTGGTGCGGTGCTACTGTCATCATTAATAGATCATGTTTCATTCTCGTGACAGGTATCTACTTCATGGCATCGTTCCTCTACGTGAGCATTTAGTTTCCTCCTTGTGAATGAGTCCTAATATTCCTCGCAGCGTGACCCTTGGCACATGTTCTCCAGCTTCCTGCAATATCTGTGCATTGCACCTAGCTTCACTAACGTTCTCAATGTCTACGCATTTTGCAATCTACATGATGTGCGCTTCTCTTCGCTTTCTGGTATCTCCATTCAAACATCATTATAGGTATCCTGGGGTACAAAAGGAAGCGACAAAGCTGAAGCACTGCCTTCTGTATCGTCTTCGAAAACCAAGGGCACGGATGCGCCTGTCGTTGTAGACACTGCTAGGGTCCAGGAGGATGTTGATGCTGCCTTCAAGGAGACTGTCGGCCGAGCAATGACCAAACTCGTCGTCAAAGAAGCTGTCGAGAAACCGACCATGGATGACCAAAACAAAACTTTCCGAACCCGTCTTGTAGCGGCATGGATGCTTTCGAACGCGACTCTGGCTATTGCCATCGAAAACATCAATGGTATGCCCAGTGACAATCCTGAAGCTGATGAGGCATCGTTGCGGCAGAAGCAGAACTTCTACTTCGGTGTCATTTTGTACTCAACCTTTGCTCTGTCGGCTGTGCGTTTCATAGGGGTAAGTGACTCGTCTCTAGTTTTGCAGCTCGACAACTAATATATGAGGACTATTTTAGTGTCTGTTTTACTTCTTCAAGCGCAACTTGTTCAGGCTGTGCCGCAAAAACTGATTTACCATTCTTGAACGATTTTCGTAATATCTTGGCAACAGCCTAGACATTTCAACTTACTCATCTTGTCTTGTTTGATGAAGCCAAGTAATGGACAATGACTCACCATCTTGCATACATAACTCTGGTAGTGCCATTACTTATGATTACGGTCCGGACTTTTATTACAGATCTCTTTGCTTGCACCGAGAGGTTCGTTATCTCAATTACTTTACAATGCTATACACTGGAAGGAGGGAAAAAGTTGGGCAAGATAACAGGCATGTCATGAGTACATTCCAGCAAACTGGTTTCTATCATCGCCAGATCCAGCATTAACTCTTCTATCATTGTCAAGGTTCCGCGCCCGTAATACAGGAAGAGAGCCAAGTATATCAAGAGATCGTAACAAGCTCGCGTGATGGTCTAATTGCCGCTCAAGAGACGACAGGAGACCTTCATTGTCATGAATGGGCTCAGATGGTCTAGACGCCACGCCACGACTTGAAGTTGGTTGGACGAGAAGCTGCCGGCACATAGGGCATGAGTCGTGCTATCAGACCTGTTAATACAGTTAGGAACATAAAAGATTGTATTCACAGCTTCTGTTATCCACTTTGAAATGCTATAGATGATGCGTAAACTATTACGGCAGAGAATGTAGTTGGAGTCTACTTACTCTCTTCGACAGAATATATGACCACATTGCCATGGTTTGGACAACCTTGTAATGCCCAGTTCTTCAACTGGGTGCGCCGGAGAGTCCATAACCGAAGCAACTTCTTCTTCAGCAATGATTGCAAGATAGGGCGTTATACAGATAGGGCAGGACGAGTCTATTGAGGGGTTTGTAAGGTCCCGGAATATACTGGCATGTTGCGCCTGCCTTTGTGCCCGAGATCAGATAACTCCTGTTCGGTAAGTCTAGGTAGACCATTCAAGAGGTCCTGTATCTGACTATTCGGAGCTTTTTCAGTGCGGATAGATGAGAGGCAGAGCTAGAGACGAGCATACGCGTTGCTAAGCTGATTTGGAGGCAAATCAGCCATTATCTCGTCCATGAGGATGCGTATATGTTCCCTAATCTCGTCGAGCGACGTTGAAGAGAGTTGAGGAACCTCCCCCTCGAGGTTGGAATCGTCCATGAGAGTTTCCAGGAAAGACGCGCGATCAATGACGCGTCAACCGAATTCGAAGCAGCCCGGCCCGGACTGACGAAATTGAAAGGGATTATGTAAAATTGGCTTCCAAAAGTTCGACATTATTTCGGTCGAGGTTAATAGCAATCTTTACAATCGGTTTCTCGCTCTCACTATGGAGGTGACTACATATCTCAAATATCAAATGTACAGATTTAAATGATCTTCCAGGTTGTTAACGCTCGAGCCGCCTTACTATCGAATTATGAAGTTTTAACATTACTGCGTGAATTGGAGAGCGACCATCTAGCTCGAGCGAAAACAGCTGTACGCGTCAAGAAGGAAGAAGAGGCAGCAGGGCTGCCCTCACGTCTCCCTGGTGATACAGTATTTGGAGAGGCTAGCGAGAACCTGAGAACAGTGGAGGTCGAGGTACTCATGACTTCTCAGAAAATGATTGACTTGAATGAAGCCACTGATAGTGTTGTTGCCATAGGCTATACAGTATCTCTCTGCCGACTATCTTCCAACAACGAGACAATCCCCGGAAGGGATCACGAAGCTGGTCAAGGATCTGGCGCCGTATAAATTGACCAAAGCCGAGAAATTGCAGGTTGTGAACCTCGCGCCTACTTTGCCGGTCGAATTATATGTTGTTCGTTTCCGAGTTGCATGCTTCAAAAAGGCTTGATTTTTTCCTTCCGTTAGATTGTGGAAGAACTGGAAGACAGACTTGGTGATCGTATGGAAGAGATACTCACTTCCGTCGAATCAAGTCTCAGCACCCCTGTCGCTTCAACAGCAGCGGCAGCGGAACTGTCTTCACTCGCTCAGCATTCTGATGAATCATCTACTTTTCTTCTGGATGACCCTATGAATTACCCGGAATCTCACGAAATATATCAAGAGGAGATCATATTTGATGACACTGGGGAAGGCGCAGGTGTCGAAGGCGACCTGGATATGGAAGAAGACTGATAAAGTGAGCCTGAGGCATCTCTTGCTGGCAAAATCTTGATTCAAACTTTGTCAGACTTGTGTCCTTCACCGTCATACAAGAACAGTGTCTCAGGATGAAGAAATGGCGGACATCAAACGTCCGGATGGCCTCATTCCTGCTACCGGTATGGCCGATGGAAGGAGGATAAGGTCTGTATGGTTTGCAGCGGCAAGAAATGCAAACATGACAAACGAGTAGCATTCAAGTTCGAGGTTCCATCGAATGACCCATCGTTTGTAGGCGTGGTAGCTCGTCCGTGATTTCCGCTATCCACAAAGCAATCCTGGATGTGGACAATACCTTAAGACTTCGCAGAATGCAAGTATATCAGACAACATCCAAGCTGTAGTTCATTTAGATTTAGCTCATGGAGGTAATGCGGCGATCGTTACGATCGTCAGCGATGTTATTGGATAGGAAGATAGTACACCTTACGTCGGGCAGAAATAATACAGACAAAAGGAAAATTAAACAAGGGAACTATTACGAGGTCGTCAACTCTTCTAGAGAGCGGTAGGTCCAGCCAAATGAGAGAGATGAATAGTGCAAGTAATGGAGCTAAAAGGGATTTTCATCATCGTTCTCGAGGATGGTCTCTTTCCGCTTAGTAGTCGTATGGGGCACTCCTCCCTCAACCTGATCGTCATCGCTATCATCTTGTGTTGGTTGTGTTGGTTCTGAAGCGAAGAGCTGCACAGGCTTAACTCCCCTACCCGACCAAGGCATTAGACGAACAAAGCTCAAATCAAATGATCGAGGCAAAATACGTACTTGATGAACTGCTTCTTCTTCGCCGCGTTGAGTTTCTGAGTGACTGGAGTTACGAGATTATCGGTGGGGGAGATGAAGTTGGGATTGCTGTGTTGAACAATGGGAATAGGTCAGCCCCAACATCAAACAAACGTCCTCAGGAACGTATAAACTGACTGGTTCTTGGCCATCTTCTTCGCGAGGAGGGCTTTGGCACCCATAGATGGGGCTTGATTCGCGACGTTTCCCAAGGGCGCCTGGGGCACGACGATCTGTGCTGCCTGCGATGGATTATGCATCGGCTGGATAGACGAAGTGCTGGGAGAGTCATTGGGTGTGGATGTAGTGGACATGATGAAAGGAACCGAGATCGAGAGAGAAAATTCAGTAAGGTTGTGGTTACTGGTCAAAGGCAGGATTGTGTTTGCCTTGTTTCCAACCACTTTTATGGAAAACGCGTGAAGAATCAACATCATGTGACCCCTAATTGACTTTTGGAGATAGTGTCCGGAACTCTTGAACCGAGGAGGCCCACAAAGGTCCACAAAATATTACAACCACTCGTGTAAATAACTGGAAGTTCAGATTGTATGTTACAGATAAATTTTAATTCAAGTGACGTCAAATTAATCATAGTCAAGGTATCAATCAATCAAGATATTAGCAAGCTTCAAGCAAGGGATAGAAGGGGTCCGAGTCACAATCCAATAAATGATATCGCCAAAAATCACATCACAATGCAGTCCTTATCTTCCGCCTTCGCACCTTGGAAACCCATTTCCGCAAACGTTGCGGGTCCTTTGCTTGGCTTTGCGGCATACACCACCCCACCTCCGAGACCAGGTGTCGTGTTAGGCGCCATCGAGTCATCTTCCCCATCCTCCTCACTCTTATGACTGCTCTCCACCACAGGACTCTGTGGATGAGAGGGCGACGATGCATACGCACTGGTTGCACGCCCTCCACGTCCGAGTCCGGGTCGTGCGGGACTTTGTGCCCTAGGACTTTTTCTGTCGGAGGAGGGAATGCTAACGTCAGTCAATGTGTAACGGTGCATGGGAGACCCCCCAGCCGATTGCGGCCGCGGCCCGACACCGGGTCCTTGTCCTGGGCGGGGCAGCGGTTGTGCATCGTGATGAGTATGGCGTCCGACTTGTTGTGGTTGCAACGATGGCGAGTATTGTGATTGCGGTAGAGATGGGGACCGCACCTGTTGCTGTTGATATTGCTGCTGTATGTGTTGTGCGGGAGTCAACTGTTGTACCGACGGTGATTGCGGGCTGAAAGGTTCGCCGGGACGTAGAACCCTCGAGTTTCGACGAACAGCCTCAACAACTCGCTGGGCATCGGGACGTTGACGGAATGCATGCTGTGGATGCAGACCATGGTTATTCTGAATTCCTTGTTGCTGTTCTGGAAACTGGTGAGGCGGCAGTGGTGGCAGTGGCTGGTTGTACGGAGAATCATAGCCTTGAGTCTCAGAACGCTGTTTCGCCTGCGTGCGTTTGCGGACGAGCTTGTTCTCTGTGATTGTGTCATGCTGTTGTCTCGAGAGGGCGCTCGGAGAAGGTTGTGACAGTGCACTTAGACGCTCAGCCGCATCACTATTACCGTGAGATTGTGCCTAGTGTACAATAATAATGAGTGAGAAAACCTAGGCGATTATGTGCAAAATACATCAAGCCACGTACCAATCTGTACCACTGAATGGCACTTGACAAGTCCTTTGGACAACCAACTCCGACCTCAGCGTAATATCCCATAGCAAACTCGGCACTAGGCAGTCCCTTTCTTGCTGCCTTTTCTGCGAAAGTGAATGCCAACGCTTCGTCTTTGTCGAATCCACCTTCTTCGCCTTCGCCATCACCAGAGCCACACAGGAACCATTTACTGAGGGCCATATCTGCCTCCACCTCGCCCTGTTGACTTGCCAAGCTATAGTACTGAACGCTCAACAACGGGTCGAAGGGGAAGGGCGGCTGAGCAAACTCGTAGGCGTGTCCAAGTTTGTATTGTGCCGGTGCAAAGCCCAAGTACGCAGCGCGCTCAAGATGCTTCCGGACCTCCAAAATTTGAGTAGATCCGGGAGGAATATAGGGAGTAAAGAGGGAAACGGGGATGACTGTCGGGAGAGAGGCAAACTCGCCCAGAAGTAACAACGCAAATATATAGGCGGGTTGAGGCGTAGTTACACTTGCTAATGTCGCCGCGCGATGAAGGAGGGGCAGCGCGAGGGATGGATTGGGTGGTAAACCAAGTTGCCCCATGAGATGCGCCATTCCCATACGCTTTAGGCCATCAGACACTCGTTGAAACTGTCATGCAACTAATCAACGCACATATGTACAACTCTCGACGCCAAGTTTGACGCCACGTTCGAAGCAATCGCGGGCGCGGTTTGCATCGTTGACATTTTCGTAATCACGGCCAATCCGAAACCACGCCGCGGCATAACCAGCTCTGGCCGCGGATTCAAAGTCTCGGAAGGCAACACGTAAATTCTTTGGGATATGCTCTGGGTATGCACCATTCGCGGCCAATGTGGCGCGCAGATAAATGGCCTCGGCAACGTGCGGAGGTATAGGTTGTGCCGATGATGCTGCGATCTGAAGAACGGTCGGCACAGCAAACTGTGCAAGACGTAGGAGAGCAGGATCATGGATGATTGCAGGACCTGTAGGAGGATCTGTTGAGATAGAGGGATTAATTGTACGATCAACGAGGGCTAGTACGTCCCGTGCCCATGCGATCTTGAGCGCAGGATCGTAATTGGGATTTTGGATAGCTGGGACAACGGGTTGAAGCGTTGCGATAGTGGGCATGGGTGCAGTAAGCGATGGAGTGGTGGACTGCTGGATAGGCTGCTGAATCGGTTCTGGTGACGAAAAGGTGTGTGCGTGCGCTTGGTTAGGATCAAACATCAGAGTAGGTTGAGATACAGGACTTGGAAACTGTTGATTTTGTATGCTGGAATTAGCCAAAGTTCCACCAAAAGGAGACCACTCGGTGCCCGGGGGCGGCGGGAGTGTGGAATGGCCGTGCGCTGGGTGCGGAACAGTGAATCCAGGAGAATAATTGACTCCTGAATACTCCTCTAAGCTGTGTGCCATCTTTGACAACATTAGATGAGACTCGATGAGAGAAGGCAGGACTTACGTTGGCAGGAATCGATGGGTCGACGCGATGGGGACGCGGTGCAGCGATAGGATCAGCAAAGTGCGGAGGAGAGTCGTATCGCAGCTCTGGAGGAACGGGGGGAACTGGGGGAGGATGAGATTGAGAACGGCCCTGTGCGCTGTAAGGTCGAGGAGGAACAGGTGGAACCGACATTAGTTCAAGTTCGAATCAGTAATTTCATATTTGACTTGCAAATGGTCCCTTAGATAAGATAAACAGTCTGCGTACTTTGCCGTTCGCCACTGCCTCAGTGCCGCGCACCATCCTACACATTTTTGCATCCTTCATTCAGGTTTCGTGATGCTCCCGTAGTACTTAATTTTCTTTTGGGGGAGTTTTTCACAGCCGGAAAACGTTCCAATCAAACTTCGGCACTTCTGCCTGACGTCCTATGAATATCGATACCAAATTTACCATAGACGCGATGTCTCTCCCAAAACGCCATTCTGCTTCATGAAATGTCTCACGAACTCGGCGGAACTGTCTCAAAAAAACGCTGATGAATATCGTCCTTCAACCCGCATCACTTGGTGATCTTGTCATATGCGGACTTGGAAATCCAATATTGAATGACATTGAGCTTTCCTTATGATATTTCATGACAGCAAACGTCTATCAAAACCAGACGTCGCGGATATGGCACATCCGTATACTACCCACACGCTC
Source organism: Termitomyces sp. MG145 (assembly GCA_003313055.1). Lineage (NCBI taxonomy): Eukaryota > Fungi > Basidiomycota > Agaricomycetes > Agaricales > Lyophyllaceae > Termitomyces > Termitomyces sp. MG145. The sequence continues at coordinate 195,519 of QGOB01000803.1, forward strand.
CCAAAACAGAAACTCGTGGGTGCGACATTGCGACCAGCTCAAATCTACCATCCCAGAATTTGGAATCTAATCTCGCTCCTTCTCTCCCAGATTGTTGCTTCCAGCTTCCCTTTCAACGTTCGCGCTGGCTCTTCCAGTGACCATATCTAGCCAATGGGAATTGAAAACTTCTTTGATCCAGTTAATCGAGTTCGCTCATCAGGATGAATTTGCTATTGAACCTGGATCGTTCATTTCATGTTTCAGGGTCTTCTCTTCAATGAAAAACTCACACCTTGTGGGTCCTTGATGAGGCAAGAGATACAAAGTAGCCATGTCCGTCCATTTCAACAAGCAAAATGCTAAACTTGGGCTCTCAGTCACGCAGGAAAAGTATTGGTCACTACCTCCTGCCATTACGATGTCAGTTGCAGCGGGATCGCACAAGAAAATTTCGAACTATCGTTTCCTGATTGTTCATTCGTCGCTACAATATGTACTTTCCGGCCAAACGTTTCACCCAAACATTTATACTTAGGAATGACGGATTCGTGGTTACCCTGAAAAATTTAAATGCGATCCTGAAAAGTCAAGAATTCAAGTGGAAGGTACGCATGCACATCAGGTTTCCAACCTCTTAATGGGTATGGATACTTGCATCTTTCGGTTCTGTGGCAATCGCAACGTGTCTTGATCTGCTTGTCTGTGTCAGACAAGAAGGGTAATTGTGTACGATTTTACACACTCACTCGATGTCTACGTCCGCGGACATCTACAATGCTAGTGTTGTCTCTCCGAAAACAGATCTTGGATTATCATGCGAGGCCAAATCCAATTCGAGGCTCTCAAGGCCCTTCTGATTGAAGTGTGCAAGGGTTTTACGCAGATGTATGGTACGACCGGTACTGGAAGTATAAATTTCTATGTTCGCGTTGAATGTTACATACTTCATTACTCGCATCGTATCCTTGTATAAACACCGCATTATGAAAACGACATCCTTTAAACGTTAAACACCATGTGGTCAAGGTTGGCGGCTATCTACGGATTCAGGATGCAGCACATGCACATGCCTTCTTCAACGTTCATTGCTATCAACCGCCCCTGCTCCAATTTTGCGAGGACTTTTGTGCGAAGAATTCTCGAAGTTGGCTCTTCGCGAGTACGGAATCAGCAATGGCGTCAGCGAAGTCTGTACAGTGGTTTATGGTTTTTGTGCAGTTGTATTTCCCATCTGGCTCCCGATATCTCGGTCCGCATTGACATCATAACCCTCCAAAAGGGTGCATCAAGACGTGCAAACGTACAAGCAAGCAAGATTACTCTTATCCTGTTGACCCTTCGGATTGCCGCTATGGAATGAAGGTCACCAGGTCAAAACTCGGGGGCACAGGTATTGACGCCGGCGAGTGTCGGAAACTGGATCCCATAAATTGACAGACCAGTGGATGATCGATGGACCCTGTTCCCCGCATTCTAAGCCCTGAGGTTCTCCAGGGTTCTCCCCCATACCAACCCTGAGCGCCCATATTCGCCCACGAGCAGACCTGTCTTTGGACCTGTCATTCCCCACTATTGCTCCCATCCATCCGGAATAAACATTTACCCGAGTCGGACCTCGGGAACAATACATATCTTCAGTGTCTTGTGGATCCATTGGTTGGGTGGCACACAGTTCCAAAAGGGCCCCATACATCTTCGTCTGACTCTTCCTGCGACTCCAACAATGCCCAGCGGTGGTCCTATGAAGCGAAGAAAGATTGCCGTCCTAGGCGCGCGTTCCGTTGGTCTGTCCCATCGCTATATCATATACGTCATCGCTGCTGATGTCCATATCGATAGGTAAATCATCGATGGTCGTTCAATTCGCTGAGGGCCACTTTGTTGAATCCTACTACCCCACCATCGAGAGTATCTTCACCAAGACGGTCGGCTACAACGGGACCGACTATGACTGTGAGATCATTGACACTGCTGGACAGGTTCGTGATGCCAGGATATTATTGAACGTGCTGTGAACTTCTCCGCATCATAGGACGAGTTCTCGCTCCTCGGACCGAAGCACACGATCGGTATTCACGGCTTCGTGCTCGTGTACTCTGTCACTTCGCGCAGGTCCTTCGACATGATACAGGTTATCTACGACAAGATTATTGACTTTTGTGGTCTCATGGACATCCCATGTGTTATTGTCGGGGCGAAGATGGACCTTCAAAACAGGTATCTTTGACCTACCGTTATCCAAACCACACCTTTTCATTTCAAAAGCAGCCGACAGGTGGAGAAGACAGAAGGCGAGCGTCTTGCAGAATTGAAAGGAGCCGCTTATACCGAAGCCAGTGCGAAGAAGAATACCAATATAGCTCTCGTATTTGAATTATGTCTTGCAGAGATTGAGAAGCAATCACCTGCGAACAGTCAGAGCACTCAGCAACCAGCAGAGGAGAAACGCCCCTGCGTCATCATGTAACACTTGGCATCTCACCGTGAACTATTGTATAGGATCTTGTCCACTACGCCTCTCTCTCTTTAGGGTCTTTTGGGAACGGGTTATCGAGTCATTTCATCGTATCACATTCTATATGTACATGTACTTTGTTCTTGTCCTGCTTGTCGTGAACATGTTGTGTTTGTTTCATATGCGATGACTGAGAGAAAACTCAAAATTTTACATAATTATTCGTATTACAAAGTTTGTCTTCAACATCCTATGCAGTTCCATCGCCCAAGTACCGGAGCTTGATCTCTCTTCCGTCCAAGCCAACAGCCTTGATCGTCTGGGGATCATCAGGAACCAGGTCTATAGCCTGGTCGCTCCACTTTACGTCATGACCCTCAACATCCAAAACAATGCCTTTGACGGGCTTGTTGGTGGATAATACGACTGATTCGCCATCGGCACCAACAGTCACTTTCAAGCCCAGCTCTTCTACTGTAGGGAACTTGATAAACTTGAAGGGTTCCGGCCTGATGTCAGAGGTCAATATCTTTGGCTTTATTGAAAAAAGGCTCAACATACCAGTTAGAATAGCGGCCGAGGACCTCTCCATTCTCGTTGATTAATCGGGCAGATACAATCAAAACCCTAGGAATCTCGCTGGCCTTTGTCCTAACAGGTTGTCCAGGAAGGAGACCTTTGAACAGCTCTGTGCTGGCATTGGGGGCAAGCACAACATCCATTGACGTAGTTTGCTTCCAATCTGAGTGGAGGTCGAAAGTAGTGACCTCAAACTTAGCCTTCTTCTCATTAAGAGTGCTGTTGGTTCCCCAGATTTCGAGTCTGGTTTCGATGGTGAATTTATCGGCGTAGCGATCGTCGGCAAATTCCTTATGTTCTTTCCTGGTCATTCCGACAGTAAAAGGGCGAAGTTCACGAGCAATTGCGAAGAATGCGGGCTTAGGTCGCAAAAAGTAGTCGACAATGGCCCAGGACGTCACAGGCCAGCAGTCATTGATCTATGAAAGACCATGAAAGGTAGGTTCACAAATGAGGAGGTTGGTCGTACCTGCCAAACTAAAGCTCCGGCAGTGTACTCCTTACCCTTTCCTCCCCAGTTACGGCGCCAAAGACGGTACGCAGATGCGAGTGTTTCGGCTTGCATCACTTGCGTATAGTAAACATAGCTGATGGGTATAACGATTGAAACATATCGGCAAACAAGTGGATGTGAATCTATACCTCTCCATCTCGAACGAGTGCTTGAAGTTCTCCATGAGGTAAAGCTGCGAGAGAATAAGAAGTTTCCTTGACCTGGCTCTGAATCATACCTCCAAGCGACGTTCGAAGCCATCAGCTTTATTATGATTGTTGTTGATCCTACAAGAAAATTAATCGAAGCCTGAACATCGGTAGGAAGATATATCATACCTTGATTGGGGGAAACGCTCAGATTTATCACCGCCCAGCCAGTAGTCAACAGTACGAATATTCGGGAAGCCCTGCCTAAGCCGTAATATCAGATCAAGCTACACAATTTTCCATGAACAGCCCACATCCCGAACTCAGAGACAAATCGGCCGGATAAAATGTCCCAATTGTGCCATGGCTCTTGGGAACCGTGCCAAACGTTCCCTGCAAGAAGAAACAATCAACAGAATCCTAGAAAGCTCTGTATTGTCGATGTACATTGATGAATGTCTCCAAAAGTCCTGTCGGTTGTGGGCTTCCCATGACCACTGTATGGAGAAGCGCGGTGGTAATAGATATCACAATTCCTCTTTACAGCAGCCGGCAGCGTGATCTCATAGATATGGCGCGCAGGGAAGTTTGTTTTGCGGAAATCGGACGTCTCATCGTCATAATCCAACTCAAGACCGAGCTGCTCAGCAACCTGGTAGTCTAAGAACAGCTTCAGAACCAAAGAACCCTCAAGTACCCTTCTCACCTTCGTTATTGCCGGCTTGTCGAGCGTTTCAGCTTCAGCAGCTGTGGATAAGTCATAACGAAGATCTCACCAAAAATAACAATTGAAGGATGATGGCGCAGCCTCTTGACATTCTGGTCGGCCTCGACCTCGACAGATTCCAGAAAAGAATCATGCGCGGGATACTAAGAGTTGTTCCAGGATTAGACAGTCCGAGTCAAGAATCCACAACCCACCTGCCCACACCCAAACATGAAGTCCTGCCAGACTAGGACTGCACTTTATATGTCAATTGTAAATCCTCGAGGGTAAAGTGAATGTGCTCCTACGTCCGAGTTCTGGGACTCGTGAGTTGATCTACAGATACAGAAAGACATGACTGCAACACACCATCACAGATGTCATAGAAAACGTCATGCTCATAGATGCCTCCACCCCAGACACGAACCATGTTTTGGTTGCCATCGACCATAAGCCGCAACCAAGCCCTGTATCTCTCCGGTGTGACACTAAACCTATAATTAGCTATGAAAAATCATATCAGGATTTCGGGAGACGCACGTTGTCAAAAAGGAATCGGCGGGAATCCAGTTTGCTCCTGCGCGATAGGAATAAGAATAAGGAGGCCTCATGGTAGAGAAAATTTACCTCCACAGAAAATCCTTATGTTGTTGATTTCAAAGAGGAAAGTCAAACCTTCCTGGTCAATCAACTTCTCCTGGACCACACGCGCGCGGCGGAATGCGATCCTCTGGACTCTGGTGTCAAGAACTTGTCCCGACTAAACAGCCAAGCAATAAGAAACTAAAATTTGAAAGCATATGAAAATGCACACCTCATCGGTCAATATAGCTTCAATTGTATAAAGAGGTTGTTTTCCGTATCCAACAGGATACCAAAGGTCAACTTTTCCAGCAGGGAGGTCGAAATTGACCTTGGCATGGCCAGTACTCGCTGAAGCTGTTGTGGACGCTACAACAGACCCATTCGCGGCTTTGAGCACAACAGAAGCATAGCCTATGGCGCTGCTCGAGAGAGTAAGGTCTGCAGAGACTTTAACATCAAGCACCTCGGATACGTCGCTCCTGACGTCTACATCGACGATGCGTGTTTTGTAGGTCTGGAGCGAGATAGGTTTCCAGGGGCCAACAGTCATTAGGATCGGGCCTGTAGAGAATTATATTGTAGCATCTTGAAGATCAAGGATCAAAACGCACCCCAATCCCAGCCATAACTACTCCGCGTCATGGAACCTAGATCAGAGAGCAGACTTCCATTTGATGAAGAGCGACGTACTTGTATTGAGCCTTGCGCACATGAAGGCGACTTGAATCGCCATTCCAAAGTCCAAGCTTCTCATGCTGTTTCTCGATGTCCCTTCCCTTGAAACAGTATGAGATACAGAGCAACTTTTACCTGCAAACACATCAGGGTACCTTTAGGAAAGCACTTGCAAATGCCAATAAGAGTTCGTTGGTTCCAACTCTCAAAGATTCCTTAACTGCAACTCGATAGGAAATGAACTGATTGCTTGATCTGCAAGACAGAGAAGAGACGATCACAGACTAGACCATCCACTACAATGGCTATGACGTACTCGAGAATTGTCTTGCCGTTCTATGTAAAAGGGATCAGGAGCATGATCGGGAAGTTCGAGTTATTTCCAGATTCACCAAATCAACTTTGGAAAAAGTATCGAGGCCCTCAAAAACCAAGTCAACATTGGAGGAACGTAATTCCTCCTCAGTTACGGTGAACGTCAATTTGAAGGCCCACTCGGCTTCTCCGACCCCTTACGCAGATGAAAGGTAAGATATCGTCGCTGGCAGATCGTAGACAACCCAAAACAAACATTGAACATCCCATTCTTTGAGTCCAATAAACTACGAAGAGGTCAGGCTCAATTCCTGTCAATCCGCTTGAATGGAGGGCGTACGGGATCAGGAATTTTTTCCAATTTCAACAGTTCGACGTGAACTGTGGTCGGAAACTCGGATGTAGGCAACCACTCTCCATCCTGTGTTCCTGCACCTCCACCAACCTGTGTGAAGGACCAATCTAGAAGTAAACGCGTTGTCCTCATCATGATGTACCGTCTGAGCTTGAAGGGAGCAAATTGGGAAGGGGCAGTTCTATATATACCCGTCGGTGCGGCACCATAATCTTGGACGGACCGCTTTGACCATCAATGAGATGGGAAACCCACCGAGATTTCTCCGTCAGTAATATTTCTAAAGTCTGTACCCGCGTAGGGCTTATGTATAACAACAGGTGATTCTGAATCTTGCCCCCAAGTAGTTCGGCGAAGCTACGCACACGAAAACATCACTCATAGCATGTACCGAATCCCCTTGACTTTGATACCCTTCTCTTCCTCATCTCTATCCAGTGCTTCATTCAGTGAAATCAGGTACTTCCTGAATGCCCAACACAGAAGGATTGAAAAGCCATTGGTGGATATACAGATGGCATAGGAGTTATGATACGTCGGACCCCATGATAAGGGCCACACGTAGCTGGCTGTTGAGTTAGTCGTGAATAAGAGCTGTCCAATAGTGTTACTCACGATCCTGCGACGTTGCCCAGCTGCGAAAAAGCATTGATAAGAGCCAGAGCAACTGCACGCTTGGAGGGTGGTCGGGGGAAGGTGTTGCTCATCCACGCATAGAACACGATAAATCCTGCGTAGGATTGAGCCATCAAGAACCTGTCCATGAGAATAAGTCAAGAACATGAAAAAAGAAAAGCTAAGACTAGACGCACAAGGAAACATATCGAGCAACGGTATTCATCGTTGAAATAGCGATGACGAATCCCACGATTCCGAGAGCGAATGAAGCAACTATGTGATAGAAACGCTCTCCAGCTTTGTCGGAATGACTGAAAAGATGTAAAGAGTCAGTGATCATGACTGAGAAAAGTTATTGATATCAAGCCTACTGTGAGAGGAAAGCTGAGACGATGACGGCGAATAAGAATGGTGGTGCGCAAAGTAGCAATGACACGGTGGTGTTAAAACCGAGGGTGGCGCTCAACGTTGGGAAAAAGGCATTGAATGACAGCGCCACAACCTGCGAAGTCAATGCCAAAGCAAGCCACCAGACTTTGATATCTGTGACAGCCAACCAGAGCCCAGAACCTTGTCCTTCTGTCTGCTCCTCATCTCCAACACCCACATCTTCCTCCATGCGACGAAGCGCAAGAGCACGTTCTTCAGCAGTGAGCCATCGCGTATTCGCGGGGAAGTCAGGGAGAACAAAAATAGCGATTATAGCAAAAGCGATGGTCAAGGCTCCTTCGATATAGAAAAGCCATCTGAGAAAATCAATCAATTTGAGTATAAAAAAAGAAAGGAAGACATTACCTCCACGCAGCGCGTCCGAGCTTGTCATCCATCCCGCTAAGAATTCCAGAGGCCATTAGGGCACCAAAAGCGTTGCTAATAATACTACCACAGTACAAGATGGCTGTTCGGAGACCGAGTTCATTCTTCTTGTACCATTTTGATATGAGAAACTAGAAAGCACACATCTGTATGGAGACGGTAAATGGTAATTTCGTGGAGTCGACATACAAGTGCACCCGGAAAGAATGCTGCTTCTACAAATCCCAGGAAAAATCTGGTAAGAAGTGCACCGACAAAGCTACCAGCCTATTGATATCAACTTGAGAAGAAATCAAACATGCAGACTTACTTATGAGTGATGCCTGAGTATGGAGTTCGTGATCTTAATCATGCTGGAATGCGAACGTTAGCGTACCTGTTAAGACGGAAATCGTCCCCCAGATGATCATGCATGCCGGAAGGTAAAGGGATGGTCTTCCAATCCAATTGAGGAACATATTCCTACGGGGAATTTGGAGAGGACGTAAATTCCTTCTTAGGATCAACGTACGACGGAATTTGCATAAGAATGTATCCGACATAGAGAATGGATAACAAGGTCGCAAACTCCTGACCTAGAGTCAACATATCTCAATTTTTCGCATGCGTACTCATTCTGTTCAAAGAATCTTACCCTTAAGCTTCAAATCTGCCTCGAAACCACGTAATCTTGCTGCTCCAGCATTGTTTCGGTCAATCTGGTTCAAGGTCAGTCGCGTCGCTGGTAAGGAAATGAGAAACACACATAATTAAGGATGTATATGATGACCATAATGCTCATCCTTGCGTCGACCTTCCAAAGCAATCTGCGCTCCAATCTTTGACGTGCCTCAGTCCCACCAAACTCTGCATCGGGGTCATCGATGTTGATCGGAGAGTGTAAGGGCTCTTGTCCCTTCTCGAAGTTGTCATCTTTGGAATGCACAGACATGACCGGACTTGAAGAAGTAAGCGCTCTCTTCATGACTTTATAGTCAAAAGGCTTTCAGGGCGGAAGACCATAATGGTGGGATCCCACATGGTCGATCGGGGAGATAAATCAGATGCATATGGCGGACCTTGGTAAACGCAGGTCATGGGAAAAATATGAATGGGAAAAAAACTTTAAAAGGCCTTCAAGTTCGGACCGACATGCAGCCAATTAGCGAAGTCAAAGTGAGCCCGGACGCGCTCTTGATCCGCTACTACCACCTGACCGCGGATTCCCAGGGTCAAGTAGGACCGATTTCGCAATACATTATGTACATTGAGAGTATAATAAAAAGAACCAAGGCGCACATACAGAGACACAAAAGACACTATCACCAGCAAGGTCAATCCTGACGCAAGCAACGGGAGATAGCCGTGTTCGGTCAATTGGATGAGCAGGACCCGAGAACGCGGAACCGGAGGCAATACCAGACGGTACAAATGGAACTGGAAACGGAGCCGGGAGACACGCACAACGGCGGAAGCCGAAGCAATAGTTGTATACCAACTCGAAAACCTACGCAGAGAACTACAACACTTCTCAGAATACCACGTATGGGGAGCACGCGCAATGGATACTGCATACGCGATTGCGAAGAAGTTCATGCCAGAGATCATTGAAGCCGGTGAGAAACAACACGTTGATGGAAATGCTGCACGAGCTCTACAGGAAACCGCGGAGCTACGCTCGTCTGTCAAAGACCTAGCCAAGGCAGTAACCGCACTGGTAGCCACGCCAGGAAACGAAATTAACGGCAAACGGGGAGAATCATAGAGGAACTCCAGAGGTATTAGGGGCAAAGGCAGTCTTAGTATACAGACCCACAAAAGCCAGCACAACCCAGACCAAAGCGACAGCACAACGCCAACAAACCAACCCCCGCTCTCCCACAGACCAGTATCACCCAGCACGCCTCATCGTCATCCCGCACGGGGAAAAGTTCGACACTAACCTTCGACTGCTAGCGAACCTCATAAACTCGCTTAAATGACACAAAGAACCTATGCGTCGCATCCAAGCGCGTTCGATGATGCAATACTTTCTGTCAACTTGTCCGATACATCAGGGAGATCACATGCTGCAGGACTCCATAGCGATCCTACAACTTCTGAAAGACGACTTGATTTTGTGGTCTGGGGAGATCAATGTTTAGCAGTCATATCCATACTATGCATGACCCAGAAACATCCACAGACTTCTGACAGCACTTCCTTTGAATTCGACTCAGAACTTTCAGAAGATCAGGCAATAATGCATTTGATGGGCCTGTGTTAGGCAGCCGCGTCCAAGCAATAACGTGGCCACTGGCTTTTGTATATTCATTTAGTATAAAGGTTCATCTTTTCTCGGACTCTCATGACGTCGGAAAACATTCAACAGACATACGATCTTTATATTGAAAAGATCGATTCTGTCGATGCCCTTGAACTACTCGATCGTCGATCTGCGATGGTGAGTCGACCGCTTCACGTTCATATTGTCGAAACAAACGTATTACAGCTCGATCCTGTCGAATACGGAATGGGATTTGAAAGAGGCGAACTGAATGCTTTTATCGACTCTAATGCGAATGAAGTTCTTTGTGAGCAAGTTCAGTTTGTCGTTGAGCTATTGCCATGACATATGAGTATTTATAGTGCAAGATGATATGGCGGAAGCCTTCTTCAGGGATAGGAATTGGGTACTTGTTCCCGAGTATGAACATTTGCACTACCTTGCCCAACTTTGGTGGGACAATCTTCGCTGTGCGCCAGACCAAAGGGAAAGGTATATTCCGGTGTGTCATCTTCTGTGTCTCTTCGTGTGTTCTTCTAACGTTTTTTTTTCAGCCAGACAAGGATCTTGGAGTATCCAGATGTGGTTGCATACTCTATCCGTACACCTTATTCCGGGACAAGTCATGCAACATCCATCTTCTTGACGGGACTCCTGCTCAGAATGGCACCCGTGTCTGGTCATCTATCCCTCCATATATCTGGGCGGCTATCGGCAGTCTTTTCATACGATCTCGTGGTCATTATTCTCATATTCCGTCACATTTCGCCCAACAAAGATCCAGACTTTATTGTGTTGGAAGCATGATCAAGAGGCCGATTCCGGAAAGCTTTTTTTCTAGCCTGCCACAACCTGATAGACTGGATTCAGATCCATATGATGATGATGATGAGGAGGAGGAGGAGGAGGAGGAGGAGGAGGAGGTTCAATCACGGAACAATCTGTAGACATATCACAGGCTAACTACCCAACAGTAACCATCCATAAACATTTACAGCCAACCAAGATCACAAGAGAGACAGGTACATGACAGAGACACATCAGACTGGCTTTGGGAGCTGAGGTTCTCACAGGATAGACCAGTCGTCATCAGTGGTGAATGGAACCAACACCATCCAATGTGGAGTAAGGGAGACCAAGACTCAATGAACAAGATGCAAGACCTGTTCAAGTGGATGCAAGATCATGAGTTTGACATACTAAACATCAGAAGCAAATGCACTTACCATGAACACCAAAGAAGAGGGCCATGTCTGTCATTGACCTAACTTGGGTGAACTCAGAGGCAGTCACATTAGACATCATGAAACAATGGGCAATTAACCCTAGCTTGGCATGACAGCTCCAACCACTTTGCCCTGAAATTGACTATAGATCATGGCTCTATGGAAGTGCAAAATGTAATGGGTGGCAGGTGCGATTTTAAGGACACAAGACCAAATGACTGGAAGGACAAACATAAAATGAGCAAAAATGCAGAAAGGTGGGAATTACTACAAAATCTAGAAGCTAACCACACCCCAGAGGAACTAGATACAGATGTGGAACTAATAACAAAAGCAATGAAGAAAGCAACAAAGAATGGCAAAAGAAAGAAAACCCTCTGACAAGGCAAGACCATGGTGGTCAGAGGCATTAGGCAACACAAACAACAATAGAATGGCCCTGCAAAAAGAACAGAGAGCCCACAAGGAAAAAGGGGTTGAGCAGAATGCAGAGATTAACTATGAGATCCAAAAGACAACTAACTATTTCAGAAGGCTGTACAAACACAAGAAATCAAAGTGCTGGAAACAATGTAGGGCTGGAGAGAGTGGTCAAAGGGCATGAGAAACTACCCCTCATCAGCAATCAAGAGACAAAACAATGAACCCGCAATAAAACACAAGGATAAGTGCAATGCACTACAAGATGCCCTGTTCAAACTTCTGCTAGCACTAGAAAACAACAAGGAACCAAACCTGTTGCATCCGCAAGCTCATGGGTCATGCCAAACTCTTGCATGAAGGAGTCAGGAAGTCAATATACAGGCAAAGTGTGAAGAAAGCACCAGGGGTAAGCTAACCAGCCCTTCAACACTGTATGATGGGCATGGGAGTTGGAAAGTAATATAATATTTGTACTAATGCATCACTGCCTGGAGATAGGATATCATACAAAACCATGGCACAAAGCAGTAGCAGTCACACTCAGAAAACTGGAGAATCCAGACTACTCAGAACACAGGGCACACAGGCTTATCCAGCTCTTGGAGTGCCTGAGTAAGGTACTCAAATGAATCATCACTTGGCAGATAAGCTACATGGTTGGCGGAGAGGATCTAGTCCAACCCAATTTGGGAGCTGCTCATGCAGCTCAACAAATGACGCATCAATGACTCACATCCAAGACATACAGGCAGCAAAAAAAATGTGGTAAGGTAATGTTGGTACTAACATTTGACATCTCAGGCGTCTTTGACAATGTCAACCATGCACAAGTACTCCAGAAACTGCGAAGAAAAGGCATACCACTGCCATTAGTCAAATGGGGAGTGTCCCTCCTAAATAACAGACAGGCCACAGTATATCTGAAGGAAGTCTGAAGTGACATGTGTTAGAAAACAGACCCTGAGGACAATTATCAGCACGGATCAACAAAGTCACGTGATTCAAGAGACGCGACGCGTCGGATTCGTGACTGATATTCAACGCAACTACCTCAAGGCTTTGAACAATGGCTCTTTCGGACGAGACGCGGGAGCATATCTCCCGAGTCCTTGAGAGCCTTCCAGTACTTACTGCCAAAGACATCCCAGACGATGAAGACTCTTGCCCAATTTGTCTCACTCCATTCTCCTCCCTATTTCTCGACAACACAGACGAAGACTGTGGCGTTACAAAACTCGCCGCCTGTAATCATATCTTCTGTAGAAAGGAGTTCGTGTACCGATTTGATCCTCACTTGGGCGCTGACAGGTTCTTCATTTAGCCTTACGCAATGGATTCAGAGCCTAGTGAGCATGTATATACACTCAAATGCAACACCAACTCTCAACGACTCGATAGCACGGCAACTGTCCTACCTGCCGCCACTGTTTTTTGGATATCCGCCCGCCCTCCGATTCAGACAATGAATCTTCAGATGGTGGTGAATACGTACCCGACGAGGACTTCGATGACGAGGATGATGGTTTCATGGATACCGATGGCTTCAGCGATGCCATTGATTACACCACTGACGACATGGAGTATGACGGTCGCGAATGGGACGAACATGACAGCAGAGACACTGACATGGAGGACATTGAGATTGCTGGAGTGGACGATGAGTCCGAGTGGGGCCTTACGGACGGGGAATCCTCCCTCGCGTCAGAAGATGTGAACGTTCCTTTCATGATAAATGACGCAGATGCCGGAGGTATGTGACCCACAAACGCCTATTACTACGTAGCTAACGCCCGGTTAAACAGTACAAGCTCAAGTTGGCATCACTTTGGCCGATCAACACTCCAGCGATAATTTGAATGAACCGGGACAAGACAAGTAATGTCCCAATGCCCACTCGCCTGGAATTGTACTACTTACATGGATTCCCTCACTACACACTACTTGTAACGCTATTCCAACGCTATTCTGCATTATACAATATCTATATGTCATATACAGACAAGCTCAGATCCCGTCAAGCAAGTCACTCAACGCCACATTTTCTTTCTCCCGCCAGACTCCTACATATTTTCCGCTCCATTTGAGACCCTTCCCGCCTCCTTTCACTCCGAGTTTCAACTTCAGTTGGTCACCCGCTTCCTTGACCTTCTTCTCATCTGACCCGAAGAGAAGAACTACAGTTGTGCTGGTGGTACTTTGGGAAGAAGGTGAAGATCCCAGAATGATCAGGTATGGCTGTACAGACTCTACTAAAGTCGTGAAAGCCAAAGAAAATGCTGACAAAAAAACCAGAGTATTTCCACTGTCGTCGGTCCGATGTATGATTTTTTTGAAAAGATTACCATCCGCCTTTTGCGTCATTTCGTCAATTATTTCTTTGGCGAGGTGATGCGCAAGCTCGGTTTCGACATCACTGAGGCGTTTCTCGGCCCTTCTTCTTTCATCTACAACTTGATTAACTCGTTCAGGGACCTGTGGAGCACCACAACTGAGAATAGAGGCTGTGCTAGTGAGCAAGTTGTGGGTCGACGTAAGGTAAGTTATAAGACGTGGTCCGGCAAGGAAATACAGCCTAGCATTTGTGGTATTAGAACGAGAAAGTGCATCCGTATGAGGTAGTAAGAAGAGTTGCAGATTGTGAATGCTTGGAAGATGGGTACCGCAGCAACTGGAAAAGAGCCTCATCAACGACTAGTTGCCAGATAATGTGAGAAACATACGGATTGCGATCGACTCCGTCAATTACCACGACACGTTTGACACCACCGGTATAATCGTCGGGAAGGCCTCTCCCAACTGCTCTACCACTTTCATGGATAGCAATCGGCTTTTCTTGTGTTCGATCTAATTCCTCGACCTCGACATGGACCGTTCGCCCCTCGAATACTAACCGATTGGCTTCATTTTGTATCAAAGAGACTTCTTCAGTTGTCATCCCACGGGGTATCTCAATATAGCACGGCGAGGGGTGAGCCGTGAGAGACCACGAAAGTGTTGGAAGTTCAAGCCGAGATTCTAAAAGCGCAGAAAGAAGATGCTGTGAAGTGTGCATCGACATCTACATGGACAATGTCATCAAACGTACATCGGCGCCGGTAGCATAAGGAAAACGTACGTGATCATAACGTCGATCATAGCCTTCTTGACCCAAGGCAACAGTGACTCTGGTTCCAGGCGAAAAGGCTAAAAGTGCCTTATCCGTATCACCTTCTTTGACACGAATATAATGCACTGCATGACCACCGTGACGTTTTGCTTGCAAGACTTGCCATGTCACACCATCGGCAACGGTAGTAATAATGCCAGTGTCCGTAGGTTGTCCTCCCCCTTCCGGAAAAATGACAGTGTCATGAAGTATAACTTCGAGTAAAGGATCGTTCGGTATCGCGGGTGCGATTACCGATTTTTTTGCCGCCTTTTTCACAGGGGTTGCCGCAGGCTGAGATAGGGATACTGCTACGACACTGGTATCGAGAGTACGCAGAAGAGGGTCACCTAGAGAGACGAAACAGTGGCTCGTTCAAAAGTCATCTCGAGACACAAGATGAAGAAAGGGGTACGTTGGCAAGCAAGTATCCCAACTGGAATTGGGACCCGAGTGTCCTCTGAGATTTTCAGCGTAGGGGATATGATTCTATGGTAGTCAGATGGCGTCGTCCGAGGGTATAATACAGCAGTGGCCATTGATCAGCTGCAAAAGGAGATTATCAATTGTAAGGATATGGAGTCAAGTCTTAGTCACCTCCATTCATGATTGGTTGACCCGGTTTCTCATGGTAGTGCTAAATTGACACCCCTGCCTGACTCTGTCCATATGGCACCCGCAGAGACGACCCCTTAGGTCTTATAGTCAACGTGTCTAGAACATAACTTCTCACCTGGTCTCATCTCATGTCCCCGCCGCATAACAGGTTTTCTCTAGATCCTGAAGATCGTCCACTCCTCTCTCAATCTCCAGGTAAACTTAAAATTTTAAGTGTATGTGGTAGGCCCATTTCTTACGGTCCCGCCACATGGAGACGACACCACTCAGATAGAAAATGGAGTGAATGAAGGAGTACGTCGAGCCCAGCTGGAGCGCTCGCTCTTGCGCAAACTTGACCGACGCATGTCGATTCTCATTCTTATATATATCCTGAACTGTGAGATTGACCCTTCGTTGAATTCATGAGTGCAGTTATGAATCTCCTTTACACGGATATAGATATCGATCGAAACAATGCAGCGTTAGTTTTCTCGCTATTTCTCTTGGGGTGGTTTTTATCATGCTTTGTTTTGCAGTGCGGCCAGACTACGCGGGTTTGAGCAAGACTTGCGCCTAAAGGGAAACGAGTTCGCGTCAATCCTCTCAATACTTTATGTTGGCTATATCATTATGCAAATACCCTCGTAAGGTCTCTCGAAATGACACTTGATGACTTGTGCTGAAAGAAATAGCAATATGCTTCTCGTGTATATTGGGAAACCTTCCATATATCTACCCTCCTGTATGATAATCTGGGGATTTATATCCATGCTCACTGGTACGCGTCTTGTATTCTATGTTGGGTATTCTCTTCATATATCAGAATTTCAGGAGTTACTACAAAGTTCGTTTTTCTTAACAATCAAAATGAGTACCAGTTATCATCTGGTTCTTTAGCTTCTTTGGTGCTCTATGCACGCGATTTTTTCTCGGTTTTGTCGAGGCAGCATTTTTCCCGGGCGCCATGGTAAGTTTACAAGATCACCCTCCAACCACTTATATACTGACTTTTCTAGTTTCTCATTTCGAAATGGTATACAAGGCAGGAACTCTCTCACAGAACTGCACTTTTCTTTTGCGGCAATTTGATCAGCAATGCCTTTGGATCACTCATTGCCTCTGGAATCCTGGATATGATGGATGGAGTTCTTGGTTTTGCTGCTTGGCGGTGAGTCAAGGAGGTTTTGCAAATCGGCATACAAGCATGACCAATTCAAACCCCTAGCTGGCTCTTTTTCGTGGAAGGTTCCTTAACTATCTTGGTGGCTATAATAGCAACGTTCGTTCTCCCAGACTTTCCCGAGAATTCTTGCAGTTGGCTCACGCCTGCTGAGCGAGCACTTGCAATTCGCCGAATGACGGAAGTTGCTGAGATTGACGTCGTGATACCGGCAAGCGGACGTAGCGTAACCATTGTTGAAGATGACTCTGTAAATCAGTTGAAGGAGACAAAGCAAGGTTTGCAGCTAGCGCTTGCGGATTGGAAAGTCTGGTGGCTCGCTCTGACGGCGGGAGTCTCGATCGTCTCTCTCTCCTTTAACGTCTTCTTCCCGACCTTGAGTGCGACGCTAGGCTATGGATTAAAGACTACTTTGCTGCTATGTGCTCCTCCTTGGATATTCTCTGCAATAGTTTCGATTACAGTATCAAGGTATCTATTGACCCTGTGTGGACTCGTTTGCCTAGTTGTCTTGCTAACTATTCTGCAGTCACTCTGATCGCACTGGCGAAAGATTTTGGCACATAGCAATTCCATTTCTGATCGCTAGCCTCGGCTTTGTTATTTCTATATTGACAATGAATACTGCGCTCCGATACTTGTCTATGTGAGAATCTGACTTTATGATCGCTAAAGAAGTATTGACGATCGGCTGGCAGGTTCCTGATGGCTCAGGGTTATGCTGGGCATGTGTGCTTCCTGGCTTGGGCTTCCGGAACCATCTCTCGACCTTCGTCCAAGCGGGCGGTCGCTCTTGCCTTGATCAATTGTGGGTCGACCGTGGGCAACATATTTGGCTCGTGGGTATCTTCTGCCTGAACAATCCTGATCAGTGCTCATGTCAATGTAGTTATGTTTGGCCATCTTCCTGGGGACCAAGCTATTCGTACTCGTATGCCATCTGTACACTGTGTACGGTCATCTCGGTCGGGATGTCCTTCGCGTTCCGACGGCATCTGGTTATCTTAAATAAGAGGAGCGAAAACGGAGACAAGTATTTACTTTAGCTTAGACCTATATATAGAGAAAGATTTTCGATTTGGGGTGATTAGTTTGGGGCAAAACAGCAAGTGACTCGGAATCATTGAGCGACTTATACGGATGAAAGCGGCGCAGAGTTGAATGGATGTGCCACAAGAATGATTTCGGAAGACATGAGTCTTGGTATGCACGGATCTTGACTTGGGAAGACGGAGGAAGACAGGGGAAGACCAAAATTAAGATTGGGGAAAGCGGACCGGCAAATATTGTTTGTATTCAGAATTCCACGCCTTAAAGGCATCGACTTGGATCCTTGCTTTGATCTTCCACTCCCCCTCCTTCGGATTGGCGCTGTCCAGATGAACTCTCTGGCCTATCTCTCGCGTCAATTCGATGTCCTCGCCTCTGCCAAGACCCCGCCCTCTACCCCATCCTCTGACCGCCCTTCGTTCATCGGTGGCAGACTCGGAAAGGAGAGGTCCTTCGATTCAGAACTACCTCGAGTCAATACCTGGTCGACGAAATCGTTTCTCTTCCCCTCATCGCCTAACACGACCTCGACCACCCTAAAACGCTCCTTCTCGTCACCCGCCTTTGCTTCTCTCAAAAAGCTAGGATTACAGCCAATCCCGTCCTCTGCATCGCCCGATGTCGAAGTGCGACCCTGGTCAAAGTCTCACTTGGAGCACATAATCCGACGGATATTCTTGATTCGCGTCTTTGTATTGGTATGGGACAATCTGCGTGCCGCTTGGTTGTCTCTTTGGAAGCATGGGAGGCCAGGACAACATCCAATATCCCTCACTGATAAACCCCTAGAAGCGGGTGAGCAGCCTACTGAGGATATCATATTACAACCTCCATCTTCTGGACTTCCGCTACCCTCTGCTTCGTTGATATCGCCTGCCAGCCCTCGCCACATTTCAGATCCAACACAGCATACCTCTACTGAACTTCCAGCCCATTTATCTCCCAGTCAATCTAATGGTATACAATCTTCTGAACCTCCTACCGACGTTTCGCGATCGTCGACACCATCATCTGGGGTAAGGAAGACCCCTTTTCACCTACAAAAGACCCTTGTACTTGACTTGGACGAAACCCTTATACATTCGACGTCAAGGCCCATGCACTCTAAAGTGGGAGGTGGTGGTTTTTTCGGCTTAGGATCATTACGTACTCGTAATAAAGGTGCGAGCCACATGGTTGAAGTGGTACTGGGTGGGCGCTCTACATTATACCATGTATACAAGCGGCCCTTTGTCGACTTTTTCCTCCGAACAGTACGTTTCTGTTCTCCTTTACCTATTCAATAATCTCGAAGTATTCAGGTCTCAGGTTGGTATAAGCTTGTTATTTTTACGGCTTCCATGCAGGAGTATGCCGATCCGGTGATTGACTGGCTTGACGCTGGACGTGGTATCCTTGGTCATCGTTTTTTCCGAGATGTGAGTGCACGATTCACATGTACGAGCGACAACGCTGACCTGGGAAAAGTCGTGTACACAACTACCCAATGGGTCTTTTACCAAGGACCTCTCTATCGTTGAGACGGATCTGTCGCAAGTATGCCTTGTAGACAATTCTCCCGTAAGCTATCGTGTCAATGAAGGTGAGCATTTCCTTGTCCAGTGACCTTAAAATAATTTCAACATCCACATGAACAGCCAACGGAATTCCTATCGAAGGCTGGACACATGACCCGTCAGATGAGGCTTTGCTCGATCTCCTACCCGTCCTAGACTCATTGCGCTTTACTTCTGACGTTCGTCGCGTCCTTGGACTACGTACCGCAGGCGGTCACGGCTATTCATAACTCTTGCTCTCTCCATCCTATTTAACATTGCCATAGAGACATTAGCTCTTTATCCGGTGTTTTATTCGTTCCTGTAGCTACTTCATCATTCATCGATACCACTGCAAAGACTCTACATACAATTGCCTAATTTAACGTTGTATAATTCTTCTCTCTTCTGTTTTTTGAACACCTACAATGTATCAACTGAGATCAAGTGGGGATTTCTCCCGGGTTGCGTCATTACTATCAAGGTACATGTTGTGTGAGACTGGTATTAAAAATGGTGAACGGGAAGATGTAGGACATCCACAAAAAACCTAATACTAATATATATATATATATGAAAACCCAAAAAGTCAGTGTGCACAAGCTACATAGCCAGGGCCGCTTGAAGCTCTTTGAGCTGCGCTTCCTCATCGTCCTCCTCAGCGACATGTTGTCGTGAACCTAGGCAAACTCAGTGACTACAAGAGTAAAAGTTTGTGAAACATCATACCTTCTTTGGCCCCTTCGGGCAAGTGTACAGGCGCGTGTTCTGCGCCGCTTAATCGCTCATTGAGGGAGTCCTGCTCCAGCTCTTCCAGCTCCTGCTTGAGCTCATCCTAGATGGGGCATGATGAGTGAAATTAAGTGAAACTTCATAAGAAGAGCTACCTCGTCCATGCCATCCATGTTGTATAGAGGGTTTGCAAGGGAGGACGCAATCTCATTAGCAAGCTCCCGCTGCTCGTTCACAACGTTCATCGTTGCATCTACCTTGTCGATATTGCTGTTGCGCACAATTATAAGTAATTCTACATCAGCAAAGATGATACGTAACGCACAGGTTGCCGTGAATGGTCTTCAACGCATCCGCCGCCCTCTTCATCGCCGCCAGCGTCTCCGCATTCAGATTTGCAGACTCAAGGGTGTTGACTTGCATCTCCAGTTGCAATCGCGTACCAGCCAAACGGTCTAGTTCCAATTCGCTCGCCTTCTTTCGTTTCAGAGCAGCTGTCGCAACTAGAGGGGTGTTGAGCCCTCGTAAGCAGTGCACAAAGACAATATAGCGTACTAGCTTTATTTGAGACAGCGTTCGCTTTCGCCTTCTTTAGTTCTTCTTCTATCTTCTTCTGTAGATAGTCCTCCTTCTTCTCGATCATCTGAAGTTGCTGCCGTAGTGTAACTATTGCATCCCGAGCAGACTGCTTGGGATCGCGCCTTGCGCCAAAGTAACTCATGAGACTATTCATCATCGCAGGAGTCTTTCAGAAGAATGTGCGTAGAGATAACGGTATAGGAAAATGTGAAAGATGCGCCGCAGCAGAGGACCCTAGATGAGTCGTATGAAAGGTTTTGGAAGCCGATATAACTAGTGACACCCGATAAGGCAATCTCGTCACGTGATCTCTCTTTGTCGAGGACGCGGAGCTTAGCGCCGCCGGTCAGCTCAAACCAAGGCCTTGATTTTGTAAGTATACAGTAGCTGTAAGTATATAATCGATATATATGGTCCGAAATGGCTACCATCAACCACAAGACATTCTATGGTCATCAAAATCCGGGTATTTTGGGTCAGTCCTCTTTGTCGTCACTTTTCATGCGTGATGTCAACAGCATTCCAGGAAAAAGACAGAATAGCTCGCTCTCACCCTTCTTCATCGCTCCGATCGTCAGAAGCTCCTGAGCCCGTAGTGAGGACTCGCCAAGCAACTCTACAAATCATACCAAACCAGATGATTTGGATGACCTTGATACCAATACTAAGTCGTAGAAGACAAATGATCTGAAATAACAGAGAATTACCTGCAACGCGCACAGAAGTGACACAAATGCTATCCATGTTGTTTGAGATATATACCTGCCCTCCTCGGCTGACCACTGAAAAGGTATGAATCTGGGAACATCCCTATATGTAGAAACAATGATAAAGAGGAACAAGATATGCCGCGTCACGAGCCACGATACGAGGAACCATCCAAATGTCAAATCGCACGCGAATTGGCTGATCTCGATGTAACGAATCATTTTTGCTAACTGTAACAAGGTAGAAATCACCATTGTGCCATCACCGGACTTTTTTTCTCAAACTTACAGGTAGGAAGATATCACAATAATCCATGAGGACCATGATAACGCATCCTACACGTGTAAAGTTGAAGAAATAACTTGTCGTCATGAGAAAAATGGTTATGATGTGGTGAGTCATCATCTGAACGTGATCCTTCCGTCGTTCTTCAGCATTCAAGATCAGTACTTGGTGCAAGTAGAAGGCAGTTTGAGTAAGATAGTAGAATTTGACAGGGCCTGCCAAGGGTATATGGGGGTAGTCTCGCCACAAGGCCGAAGGCTCGAGTACCTGCGTTGGTAAATTGCGATGAACATACTTGGAAGCAAGCAGTAAGTTAGATCGAGCCTTGACAAAAGGAGCGGTAACGACGCACGAGCCCGTAGGACCATTGCAAGGTATAATATACGACCGACCATCCCTGTTCAGCGAATCTAAGAACGCTTCGGTGTACTTTGCGTAGCTCTCTCGGGGTTGGTTTGGTATCATCAGAGATATGGCCATTTCCATTAGAGACGCCATTTGTCACGACATGCCCATTGGTGTGCTTTTTCGATCTCGCGGCCTCCAGCTTCTTTCGATTGTATAAATCTCTGGTCAACTTCCAGTGTGCCAGGGGTTCGAGGACGCCTAGACGAAGTGCATCGCGTAATACGGCCATTACGGCAATGCAGGTGATCACTAGGCACGCATCCCGAATGCCAGTATTGTAATACGCGGAATCTGGGAAAGAGTCGGGGTTTTTAGGCGTGACTGTAGGGTGAGAAAGAGTGAAGAAGGGAACGAGGTAGGAGGGGAACCATTGGGTCGCGAAGGCATTCATCGAAAAGAGGAAGGGTAAGCACTCGCGCCAGCAAAGCAGTCAGAAGGTGAAACCTGGCAAAACGTTTGTATCAACCCACTTTTACGTCGAGTTGTTTGAAAGGAACCAACGCAAAGTAGGAATGATAGGAGTGCGGCTGGAGGACGGAAACAGCACAAAATTAACAAAGACCAGACAGCGCGAGCGGTCTAAAGCGATACCCAAATTTCAAGGCCACCTTAGACGCGCCCGTCCAAATCCTGCCGTGGGAACCTACAAAAGTTCCAAGTCCTCGTCCCACCACAATGGCCTCGTCGTCCAACCAGCCCAATAACACCCTCTACCTCAACAATCTCAACGACAAGATCAACAAGGAAGAGCTCAAGATACAGTTGTATGCCCTTTTCACCACCTATGGCAAGATCATCGACATCGTCGCCTCGAAAAGCCAAGCCATGCGTGGCCAGGCCTTCCTGGTATTCAATGATCTCGCAGGCGCGACTTCTGCCATGCGGGCATGTGAAGGGATGATGTTTTATGAAAAACCGATCGTGAGATTGTCCCATGCATATAAAGGTCACGGACTCAACTCCACCGACGCCGACAGCACATTGATTACGCTAAAACCAAGTCCTACGCGATATTACGAAGAGATGACCCGAATTTCGTGCTGCCTACAGCGGCAAATGCGAGTGGCCTACTGACCCAGAAGCGACAACGTGACAATGAGATTGTAGATGGGGAGAGGGATGCGAAGCGCGAAAAGTCAGAGGAAGATGAGGAGGAGATGGAGATTGACGATGAGGATGAGCCTGCGCCGTCATCGAATACCTTCTCCTGTACGTCGTGTCATTCATATCAATCAATTCATTTGTGCTTCACCGCGTTCCTTCTTGAAAAGCCACGACTGCCGTCCCTAGCGCATCTCAGCAACCTTCTACGCGGCTCTTGTGCACCAATCTACCACAGGAGGTCACCGACGACGTTTTGGCTGTTCTATTCCAACAGTACGTACTATAATGATTATCACCCACTGTTCCACCGCTCAACGCGTGTCTGCTAGATACCAAGGGTTCCAAGCTACACAAGTTACATGGTCTCCAACACCAAACGCTGATGGAGCAAAGGTGAAGCTCGCTCAGGTGTCTTTCGAAACACCAGAGCTTGCATCGGTCGCGAAAACGGCTTTGGATGGGTTTACACTAAAGAAAGGATGGATCATGGGCGTGGCGTTCATCTGATCATGTGGATCATGGTGTGTCTCTTGTACAAACTTGTAATGATCTTCTGTTTGCGCTTGGTACGCGCCATTTAGAGTTTATTGATGATAAGCACACCGTGCAATCTCCACGACACACGACAATGACCCAGGGCGAAAATGTGTTTATTGCAAGCGACTACAAGTGTTTCGCATAGCCTACGATGCTTACTTCAATGCCTTGAGAAGAGCCTGCCCTATAGATTCAGCTGAGGCTGGATTCTGGCCAGTTATAAGGTTGCCATAAACCACAACATGGTTCTGTAATTAATATGAATGAAAATCGATCGACTATAACATTATGTGGGAAGCATTTACCCCCCATGGCTCCGCAGCCTTCTCGTACTTGCCACCGAGTGCTTTGAACTTGTCTTCGAGGGAGAAGGGGATTTCCTACGATGGATGATAACGCCGATCCTATATGAACACTAACGGTAAGAATACGCACCTTGGTTGCATTGACAAGGTCCTCCTCGGCATTGGAGAAACCTGTGAATCTCTTCCCTGCAAAAATTGATTTACCAGTAGCATCAACAGCGCCGGCGAGTGCCCTGGTATATTGGTGAGTTGTCATCGTCCTCTTGAATCAAGAGATACCGACGCAGGTCCGTGGCACACAGCAGACACGATTTTGCCATTTTGATAGAACTACACGGCGTCAGCAACGTTTCCGACAATGAACATCCAAGGCATACTTACTTGAGACGCAAGCATTGCATTGGTGGGGTCGCTGGCGAGATCAATGACGGGACCATGTCCTCCAACATAAAATATCGCATCATAGTCCTCTACATTTACTTCGCTCAGCTTTTTCGCGCCGGCGAGCTTTGACTTGACGGTCTCATCCTTGAGGAACTTTTGACTTGCTTCATCATTGAGATACGCCTGTAATTCGACATCAGCCAGGTTGAGTAGCATGGTGCTCGAATGGATGTGACGCACATGGAGGCTGCTTTGGTCTACTTCAGGATTGGGACCAGCAGGTGCGGCAAAGTCTATCTTGGCATAAGGCGCCAACACCCAATACGGATGTGCAGCTTCGGGCAGGTACCAGCCCTGTTGGCGCGATATGGTTAGATCGTGCTCAAAATGTGGCTTGCTACTCGATCCCTCACGGTTTGGCGGCCTGTAAGAGTCTTGTTTGCAGATGTGAAGACAAAGAGTACAGAAGGCATTTTAGGGGTGATGTTATCCTAGTCAGACAATATATTTCTTCCCGTCTTTTATAGATTTTCCCGTGAGACACATCGTCATGGCATATCTCTCACTGTCGGAAATGGAAGTCCGCAGAACGGGGAATGCGGAGCTTCGTGGTCACATGGTATCTTGTTCTTGAACATACATATCTGCGCGTTACTTCTCATTTCAGCATCTCCGTATCTTCATACGCCCTTCTTGTCTTTACTTCTTGTCTTTCTTCACTCTACCTCTTCTCTATCATTCCTGTGCTGGGTCTTCCACTTGGAAGGAAGCAAACATTTCGAATTGTTTCGCATTACCGACAGTCCATGGTATACAATACAGTTTTTTCTTTAGGATACCTCTTCGCGACGCCATCGGTGACCTTTTCTGATCTTCATAGACAGGTTTAGAAAGTTTTAAGATTAGTGCTTCTTACCACCCAATCATTACTAGACACCCGAACACCATCAATTCGTACTGTCAAAATACAATCAGTTCAGACGAGATTTAGCTACCCCCTCACCTAATAGAAGACTATTTGGTCCTTGCCGTACGACTCCTCTCGATCTCATTGAAGAGTCTCGTCCTCGGACGCAGATGCATGAGCAATATAGAGTACATCCATTCTTCCAAGTTCAAGCCGTCAAGAAAGTTTCGCTTATGTAATCCAGCCTGATCCCAGATTAGCTTCCGGTTGTCCGAGCCGTGAGCACTCTCGATCGAGCAACATATCCACCATAATGTCGACGTTCTTTGGCCTGTAAGCACTTCCTCCTGCGACGATCTCGACTCCATATAACATATGTACGGTATGAACACCAGTGGAAAGACCAGGACGTTCAAGCCGCGCAAAGATGTCCCAGAGGGCACGAAGCAGTATCAGCTACGAAAGTATGCTGAAGCCACTCTGGTAAGAAGATCGCGAACGGTTGCCCCACTCGGGCTTACTTATTTTTATTTTATTTTTTTTTTTTTTGTGTGTGTGTTTGCGGTACGCCATATTCAGGGGTCGGGGAACTTGCGCTTGGCTGTACGGTTGCCGGAGGGAGAAGATACGAATGAGTGGCTCGCGGTGCACGGTATGTCGTGTCGTGTCTGGGTTCTTCGATCGTTCATCCACGTTGAATCTCCATATTCCAGTTGTGGATTTCTTTAACCATTTGAATATGTTGTATGGCACTATTACTGAATTTTGCACCGCGCAAGAGGTGCGGCGCGTCTTGATCCTTTGGTGGGGCCACAGAGGCTGATAAGGCTGATTTTACAGTGCCCGATAATGTCTGCTGGTCCTCGGTATGTTACAGAAACTATGGAGCATCCAATCTCCTCATATAGAACAGTTACGAATACCTTTGGGAGGGTGGGGAAAAGTACAAGAGACCAACCAAACTACCGGCACCCGAATACGTCGACGCACTCATGAACTGGGCACAGAGCCTAATTGACGACGAGGCCGTATTTCCAAACAAGATTGGTGAGAAACCTCCCTCGTGGGTTTTCTTCCATCCCCTAACATTCATTCAGGCGTTCCATTCCCCCGCAACTTCCGCGATACTGTCCGCGCTATCTCTCGTCGCCTATTCCGAGTATATGCTCACATATATAGCAACCATTTCGACCAAATATGCGCTTTGGGGATCGAAGGTCTGTCCACGCAGTTGATGCTGGATGTATGCTCGTATTCACTACTGATGGACGTCGACGTCAAACAGCCCATCTCAACACGAGTTATAGACATTTTTTCCTGTTCATCAACGAAGTATAACTCTCCACTCTCTATATGTTTACTGTCTGACTTTGTATACGCCGTGTAGTTTGATTTGGTGGACAAGAAAGAGCTTGCACCGCTCGATGAGCTTAATGATGCTATTCTTGCAGAGGACAAGAATCGATGACAGGCGAACGTGACTTTGTACTTTTATTCTTTTATATCCCGTAACGCGGCCATGTGCTGTTGAAAGGTTGTCTGATTGTTTTTTTTTTGTTGCAAAGTGACGTCACGCGTTAGAGGGTACGCGTCGTTGTCAAAGCAGAGGTATATCACTCTACCTAGGACTACCTAGGAAATACTGTCATAAATTCGGTACACGCGTGTTTGTGAGACCGTGGGGTAATGCTACAAAGGTTGATATGCGTGTATGTTGCAAAAGTGTTGTTGATGATACAA
The DNA here is from genome assembly GCA_003313055.1 of Termitomyces sp. MG145. Lineage (NCBI taxonomy): Eukaryota > Fungi > Basidiomycota > Agaricomycetes > Agaricales > Lyophyllaceae > Termitomyces > Termitomyces sp. MG145. The sequence continues at coordinate 222,340 of QGOB01000803.1, forward strand.
ATTGAACAATTAAAGAAATTGATGAGTGCAAGTGAGACGGCGCCAATAAAAGAAGTCCATGCAAGGATATGGATGCCTTTGTTACCTGCGAAGGAAGAAAAAGGAGAACCGAGATGCGTTCTGCGGCAACATGGACGCGAAATTAGGCAGAGGTTTAACGTCGAAATGTTTATATTGTAGGCTATATAAATGTATTAGGGGCAGCAAGAATTCATTTTGGAGATTGAACGCACTCTGACCATGGCCCATTGTACAACAAGGGTTCTTATTCGCGTTTGAAGTGCTGCCTTGCAATCCTCACATCCGAGGTGTTCTTCTAGTGGGCGCAGAGCCGACTCCATCGTGCTTGTGGATAGATCTGACGCAGATATCAGGCATGCACATTGACAAGAGACTTGGAACATACCAGGCCGTGCGTCCCAGGCGAGATACGCAGACGCCAGCGCCCAAGCCCTGGTGAGTTTTTTCTGGTCTGAAAAGTCACACGAGGGAGTTGGGGGATGAGGGTGTGGCGGCGATAGAAGGATACGTTTTAATGCGTCTGAGCGGCCAAAGTGGAGGAAGAAAAGACGTTTGAGATAGACTGGACCTATTGCTTGGGCCATGTCGTCGGTGAGAGAGGACAGGGGGAAGGATAGGAGGTGGGAAGAAGTGGCGGCAGCAAGGTCAAAGAGGTCGTAACTTGCAGCGAGTGCGTATAATTCGAGGGGTTGAAGAGGGGCGTGTGAGAGAATGAGGGTATAGATGTGTGTACTGGGGACAATGGTAGACTTTGGATCGATACCAAAGTAGGAAAGACGCTTGACGGCAGAGACAAGCTGGGAAAAGGAGGGCGAGTAGTGAGCACATGATATGTCGTAGATGATGTGGAGAATGATGTTGAGGACAGCTGAGATTTCTGGGACATCGATGACAGGATCGGAGTCTTTGGGGTTGGGAGATAGCAGAGAATGAAAAGCGTTAGAGGAAGCTTGTAGAAGACGGTGAGAGTGGACATAGAAGAAGACGGCATCAGAAGAAAGGAGGATAGATTCTGGAATGGCAGAGTGGAGCTGAGCACCTGGATAAAAAGTAGTGGATACAGAGACAAGAGTTGGATCAGGAGGGTCACCGTCCTTGAGAATGGGCGTGCCGTCGTTGGAAAGGGGCGGGGTTGGGATTTGGCTGGGTGGTGCAGTGGCGGGGACGTCGTCTTGGGCGACGTACTGGAGAACAGAACTCCAATCAGAAGCGGCGACGGCGTGGTCCATAGCCAAGAGCGTCTCACTCGTTCGATTCCAAGCTACATTATATAACCATGACATCATATCCTAGTCTTTTTTGCCTCTTGCACCTCCTCCCGCTTCCCAAACTTGGACTCGTGCAATTCCTGTTGGATACTCAGTATGCCTCCCAACAATCAATAAATTCTTACCATTCGTGCAAGCCGCTTGGCTGTCGACACTTGGTTCAGTTTCTCCAGAACCTTCTCTTCTTTCATCGTCATTTCTGTCAGCCGCGTTTCTAATCAATCTCGTATCAGTTCCAAGTCTTCTCACAAAATCTCTCCGCCTACTGATCCGTTCTTCTATCTTTAAAACACGCTCTTCATCATGCTCTGTCACAAAGCTCACCGCAACTCCTCCCCGCCCTGCACGTGCCGTTCGCCCAACCCGGTGAGTGTACTCCTCCGCTTCCTGCGGCACGTCCCAGTTGATAACCATCGCTACCTCCTCAATATCCAACCCTCGTGCACCTACGTCCGTCGACACCAGCACCGGCACCACCGACCCCCGGAACAGCGACAACGATGTCAGTCGCTCCCGCTGCGTCAAGCGAGAGTGCAGCGCAGTGCTGCGTATCGACAGCGACTTGAGCAGGTACGTCAGGTATGCCACTGTCCGAGCCCGAGCACAAAAAATAATCGTCGGCGGCGGCTGTTCGGGTGCTTCATCCTCATCATTCGCAGATCTCTTCTTCTCCTTTTGTTCTCTTTTCAGTCTACCTTTTTGGGAACCTCTTTCAGGTTCCGGAGGTGCGCGCCGCATGTGCACAATCGACTCGGGCGGGTTGCATAATAGATGATAGAGATAGGCTTCCCTGACATGCGAGGGAACAAGTACATATTTCTGATCCAAGGTATCAACAGTTTCGACCCTGAAGATTAATCGTCACTATGGAGCTTGATTCCCATGTTCCGCCACTTACGTTTCAGTCATCCTGTGAATAAACGCCTTCATCTTCCCAGACCTTGGTGGTGCATTCGCAAGTGCTTCTATTGACGGTGTCAATGTTGCGGTAAACAGACACGTCTGCCGATCCCTAGGAAGAACTTTGAACAAGTGCGCCAACTCGTCGGAGAATGTCGGTGTCAAAAGTCTGTCTGCTTCATCTAGAACCTGCCACCAAGTCTACTTAGTAGCAGAAATAAATAGCTCCGTTTGACATACTAGAAACTTGACCCTGGAGAGACTCCATTCGCCGCTGCTGCTCCGCAGATGGTCCACAATACGCCCAGGTGTGGCTATCACCACATGTGGACGGTTTCCAAGTTCCAGCGCCTGTGCCATCATATCCATACCACCCACTACAACAGCGGTCCGCACGCTCAAAGGCGCTCCCAGTACTGCAAACTGTTCAGATATCTGAAATGCTAGCTCTCTATGTTACAAACATCATAAGTAATTGCGCGAAGAAATAAAAAAAGTCCACGAGCCTCGTTGGTGTTAGGACTAGTGCAAAGATTCCGTATGGATCGACCGAAAGTCTTTGAAGTATGGGCAGGGCGAAAGCAATGGTTTTACCTGAACCCGTTTTAGCATTGCCAATACAGTCCCTGCCTTGGCAAAAGTTAGCTTCTAAATTCATTCACTTGTACTGTTATAAACTTACCCGCAAGCAAAGGGGGTATACAAGCCGCTTGTACTGGTGTCGGTGTGCGAATCGACATAGAGGTGAGTGCTGACTGCAACGGCGCCGATATTCCCAGAGAAGAGAAAGAAACGTCTTTTGATAGTAGTGTACTCTTTGGTAAATCCCGAGTCCTGTTAGCCAGAGAAGAACCAAAGCGATCGTGCGCTGCAGAGCTCTCTGCAAGACGAATGGGAGCGTCGTCATCATCTTCCTCGTCCTCGACACACAAATCTACACCAGCTCCATCTTTTTCCTCGTCAGTGGTCCCATCCTCGCCTCGAACACCGCCGTTTGCACGTGTATCGTCGCTATCATCCTCATCTACAGGTATCGACAGTCGTGCTCTCTTTGTCTGAGGTTCCTCCAGTCTTCGAAGTAGGTCATCTGCGCTCAGTGCTGCGCGCTTCTTCGAGGAGGTCATGGGTAGGGGGTAGATTCCGGCGTATGTAACTCGGTACTGACAGTAATCAAAAAACTTTGATCGAACTGCGGCATCTTGAATCTTTACCGAACAAACAAACAAAAAAATAAAACGCCGAGGCAAGTCTAACTAAACTTGACAGCTTCCGTGAACTTGTGGTATCTTCTATGTGACCAGTACCCCGACAAATGTTCTCTTGACGGCGGTCTGAAGAATATGCCGATTACGCTCATTTCTATACCTGTCGCACGGAGAGACGCTGCTTGCTGATGAGCGCTGTGCTGTGGGACCCATTCAGGCCTTACGCTGGGTTGCTGACCCACATTACCCATCATTACAAGCGCCGATGTCCGAAGACTTGAACCATTCAAATAGTATCCTTCACGGAACGTTTACTCAGCCCAGCTCAACCCCACGCCATGAAGAAAACCACCACTGCATTCACCGCGCAACTGGTGACATATGAAACGACACTACCCTTCAACGAGGTTATCGCGCGCCTCGACGCAGAAGTGAACAAACACCAGACAGGCGGGGTTCTGATGAAAACGATGGCCGGTAAAACCAAGAAGGAGATCGTGGATGGCGTTTCTGGAGCTCTATCTGGCAAGGACTTTGTGTGAGTTTCTCTTTTCGCCTTTCGTCTGATAAAAAAAGAGTATCTCATGCAACCCCCCTAATATGCAATCAGATACTTCTTTGAGATGAATCATTACAAATGGATGAACGTCTTCCACGAAGCGGAGGACACGCCTCCTGCTGTGGTTTATACGATTGGGAACCCCTTCTTGGCAGAGACGTTCATGAGACACGACGTCCGTGCTGGATACAGCATCCCCCCGCGCCTAATGGTCGTCCAGAACGCAGATGCGTCTTTGACGACTGTGTTCTACCACCTTCCGTCGTCGCTCGTGATGTCGGATGATGAGGAGGTCATCAAGGGTATTCGGGTCGTTGACGACAAGCTTGAACGGCTCGTCACGCGCGTTACGGCGGACTAGATTTTTTTTCATTTTACATTACATATCGATATATCAAAGTCCTGTGACTTGAATCCATCATATTTATTTATCCATGTGGTCTTGCGAGAATTTAGGCAGCCGATGTATGTGGTCTACGTACCCCGCCCTTGCAGCTCAGGCTTGCTGAGGATCCAAATTTACACAGCCAAGATGACTTACCCCGCGCTCAGACTTGCTGAGGATCCACCCACCCCAGGTTCCGGCACTTTTCAGTCCTGGATCGAGACGTTTCCATTGAAGCCACCTCTCTTTCTACGACCAATGATCTATTCATGAAAACCATGCAACGACTTGACTCGAGTGGTACGCCGTCGAGGGCACGTGATGGACACGTGCGTGGAACATTGTGCAGGAAAGAGGGAAACGGATTACGGAACAGATACACCCTACTCCGTATAGGTGTCCAATTATAGTTACGGTTCTATTGTAAAACAGGTACATAGTCATAATACTTAGTCGTTGATACACCGATTGTCTCAAAACAGGTTACCATACACCTTGAACCACAGTATGCAAGTCGGATATTCAAGGCACATAATCACTATCATTTTCTTCAGACCTATGACCTTCTTCCCTTGCATCTTTCGCCTTCTCTAGACGTTCAATAAGACGTTCCATGACCCAACGGCAATCCTCGACTGCATCGAGCCAGTCAGCTTTTTCCTCTCCCGATCCCAAGGGGACTGTCTGCTTCTTTATTGCTATACCCCATCCGTGGAGGCCCGCGACAACGCTCAGCAGTCCATTGGCGCCCGGCTTCTGAAGACATCTCCAATCGGCTCGCACTGGCGTCACTTTTCTTGGCTTGTTACGGGCGTCACGTTCACGCCACTCTGGTTGCATATCCGTCCACCATTTCCACCATGCTTTGGAGAATTGTTTGATATCAACGACCGTCACCTGCCCTCCACGTCCACTAGCGATCCAACTTGAAATCTCAGATGGGCGAGATTGATTAAGAAGACCCTTTGTGAGCGTCCTGAAACCATAGAGCTTCTCGAGGTCGAATAATAATTTTACAACGTCCCGGAAAGAGGAACCAAGATCGACTTGGATCACCGTTTCCAAACCGTAGCGCAGGTTTCTCGCCGAATCCGGGATGTCAGCGATCAAACGACGGTAATGTTTCTTCTCGTGCTCATCTCCGGTAACGTCAGGGCTACTGGTTTTGATTTGCTTCCGGTGCGCCATTCGTACACCTTTGGAGGTAAACAGCGTTTGCGATCTTTCAGCAGTGGAGTCTTCATCATAGGGCAACGATTCGCTCCGGTGGCGCACGTAGAAAGTATGGTGCCCATCAAATTCTCGGGATGCTGATACGGCTTTTTGTGTTTTATCCGGTGTTGCAAAGGCAAAAGGTCCTGGCATATGTGCCGGTTCGACTGTGGAATTTTGAAGCCCAATCATTTTACCTTTTGATGAAGAAGCCTGTGAGGTAGTATCGGGCGAGCTCTGAGTTATCTCAGGTCTAGAGTCGGACTGCAGAAACAGAGATGAACTTTCTGAGTCATGTGTGTTGACGGGATTGACAGTTCTTGCCCTTTTAATAGTTGTCGGATCGTCTCCCGAACCTTTTCGCTTGGGTACACTGGTTTGTGCAATTTGAATACCCTGCTCCGTTGACGGATCGCCCAACCATTGCTCTATATATTCAATGAGCACTGATTCTCAGGGAGAGACAGAGAAACCTACCAATGATCTGTGTCCCACCTTCGGCCATCCATTCCAGAACTGCGGAACGACATCTGTCGGCCTGCGATCTGGGAAAAATCATTGACTCAGTCGGATCGCCACACTGGCTGGAAATCCTTTGGGCCCTTCAACGATACCATCTTTTGAGAAGAAAAACCAGAACATACCTGATGATTCCTACTGTATTGTCACCAGCAGCGTAACCACCGGCCCATCCTATCATGTGTAAACCGGTCATTATTTCTAATGCTTCCATGATCGGCTGAAGGACATGGGCAGCTGTTTCCAGCGCTCCGTGTCTACTAAGCAAGTTGAACAGTCAGGTTAGAAACTTGTGAAGTGCCACAATGTTACTAACCCTCTATTACCAGTGCTACGCTCAGGTTTATACAGTTTCTTCAACTCATTCTTGTACTCGAATAACGCATTTTGGTAGGCCCTTTCGTTGGCCTGTATAATTTCCAGTCGGTCGGCGTCCGAAAGTGAATCGAAGATTTCGACAGCAACTTGATTGAAGAAGGATTCAGGGATGGATTGGGACCCTTCTGAGTCGTCCGTGGACGAGGACACATTGTTCATGAGCGTCCATCTTTTGATTACGACGGGGTGAATCAAGCTGCCCGAGAAGTTCTTGACGAAGTAGTCGAACAAAGTCGGCAGCTGAGGTCTTGATGACTGGGCTTTAGAGGTGATATTTGTTAGAATATGTGATAATATTTGAGATGGGTCGAACATAGTGAACAGGACAAGGTGAAGGGCAATTCAGCTTGGTTGACCGAGTGTAGATTATATACACATGAGTGATAACGTGCACTAGTGGGGAGTCGCGATCGAATCAGAAGGACCTATTGGAATTTTGAGGCAGATGACTCGAATTGCAACATCTAAACTGAGTAAGCTCTAACAAGTATGGCAGCTTGAATGTTCGACGATCTCAGATTGACGGAGAAAAATGGAAAAACAGGAGTCTCTGAGCAGATATGAAATATAAGCGATGTTTCATTCTCATCAGGTCCTTTTCTGAAGTACTGATAAGTACTTAAACACTGCAGAGAGTGTGTTGGGAGAGTGAAAATGTTTCGGACTTTGTCGGTGCCACAAGGCGTCCACAATAATATCTGATGGCCCGAACAAGTTTGGCAGCTTAATTGGTCTTCGACGATCTCAGATTGACGAGAAAAATAAGAAAAACGATTTTCTCAAGTGGTAGGAGATGCGAACGAATCAAATATTAAATTCAAGAAGTCGCTACAGTCAGGCAATCAAAAAGTCGTCAAGTCGTAATCCAAGAGAATATACATGATGTGTATGATACAGTGACGTTGTCCCAAATCTATAAAGGCGGGTTTTGGGGATAGTGACAGCAAAAGTTCAGAATACAGGACAGAAAGTTTCAAGTCAAAGATCGTAGACATGGCAAGGTATTACAAGGTGTAGGACTTTATGTGACGCATACGGCATGGAGGAAGTATTCAAGGTGCTCCAGAAGGATTGAAAAGAGGAAGGTCCGTAGTTGGAGACATGGAAACCCTGTAGATGTGCGAAGACCTCTTCAGCAGGAACTATCGGCAAGTTGGAAGCAGATGTGTCCTCAGAGTAGAGTGATCCAAGGAACGATCCTGCATCGGTGCTTGAAGCAGAAGAAAGAACCTCAATGGAAGTCGGTGCAGACAAAAGTGGATCCAAAGTGGGAAGCTGAATTCATCTTGAGAGGTCGGAGGTTGAGGAAGGAAAAAATCTGCATTTATTGCAGCTGTGACGATACCGATGATGGAGGTGGAGAACTTTTATTGAGAGTGAAGACTGTCGGACTCTGGAGATTGGACGAAAAAAAGCTGAGGCTTGCAAAGAGCAAGGATGGCTCACGACATCCACCTTCATAGTGCAGGGTAAAGTCGATGCTGGAGTTGTTCGCAGCGACGTCCCGTAGAGAACACATTCAGTGGCAAATTCAAGAGACGTCGATAGTTTTCGGGGGGGAATGACGTGACGAATCGTATGATGAGGTCCGCATATCAACCTTAGGCGAAGAGATGGATGAACAGGAGGATTGGAAAAGGAAACGAGATGTTGTCCTGAGACGTGCAGGATACAGCATATCTAGTGGTCGCCCAGAACGAAGATGCGTCTTTGACGACCGTGTTACTAAGTTACTAAGATTGATATCTACCTACGCTGTATAGTATTACAGCTTTGAACATACCGGTAAGGGCATGCGACAGTAGACCAAATTAAGAAAAGAAAGGAAATGAATGGAAAGGGGCTAGGGGGGTAGCACTACCACCTTCCGTCTTCAATCGTGATTATCGGACAATAGGAGGTTATCAAGGGTATTCGGGTCGTTGACAAGGAGACTTGAACGGATCATTACGCGCGTTCTGGCAGGCTAGACTTCTGATTTTACTTTTCCATAGTCACTTTCAAGTTGGCGTCTTCCCACATACTGAATATATGGACATCCAGGTATGTATATAGACTATACAGCTAATACAGAACACGAGGACATCCAGTGCCACTATAAGCTGTCCCTCCGATCCAGTCACTTGTCTTTCGGTCTTGGTCTGTCACCCCTGCGTGTAACTTACTGCAACATCGCTATCATCATACATTGGTTCATCTTCTTCAGACCTATGACCTTCTTCCCAATCATCTTTCTCCTTCTCCAGACAATCAATAAGACGTCCCATGACCCAATGGCAATCCTCGACTGCATAGAGCCAGTCAGCTTTTTTCTCTCCTGTTACCAAGGGTATTCTCTGCTCCTTGATTGCTACTCCCCATCCATGAAGGCCTGCCACAACACTAATCAATCCATTGGCACCCGGCTTTGAAAGGCATGTCCAATCCTCATCCTCAGCTCGCACTGGCGTCACTTTAAGGGGCTTGTCATGAGCGTCACGTTTACGCCACTTTGGTTGCATGTCCGTCCACCATTTCCACCATGCCTCAGCGAATCTTTCAATGTCGACCACGGTCACCCGCCTTCCCTCACGCCCTCGACCATTTGCGATCCAACTTGAAATCTCAGATGGGCGAGATTGATAAGGAAGACCCTTTGTGAGCGTCCTGAAACCATGGAGCTTCTCGATGTCGAATAATAATTTTACAACGTCCCGGAAGGAGTTACCAAGATCGACTTGTACCACCGTTTCCAAACCGTAGCGCAGGGTTTTCGCCGAATCCGGGATGTCAGCGATCAAACGACGGTAATATCTTTGGTTCTCCTCATCTCCAGTAACGTTAGTGCCACTAGTTTTAATTTGCTTCCGGAGCACCATCCGTACATCTTCGGAGGCCAACCGTGCTTGCGATCTGTAAGTGAAGTCTCCATGGGGCAAAAATTCGCTCCAGTGGCGCACGTAGAAGGTCTGGTGCTCACCAAATTCTCGGGATGCTAATACGGCTTTTCTTGTTTTATTCGGTGTCGGAAAGGCAAAAGGTCCTGGCATAAGTGCCTGCCATACCCTGGTATTGAGAGATCCAGACATTTGGCCTTTCGATAAAGAAGACTGCGAGACAGTACTGGGTGAGCTCTGAGTTATCTCAGGCCTTGACTGCAGAAACAGAGATGAACATTCTGATTTATGTGTGTTGGTGGGATTGTCAGTTCTTGTCCTTTTGATAACTCTCATATCGTTTCTCGGGCCTTTGCGCTTGGATACACTGGCTTGTGCAAAATCCTGCTCCATTGACGAATCGCCAACCCATTGCTCTATACATTCAATCAGCACGGATTCCCAGGAATAGACTGAGAGAAACCCACCAATAGCTTGTATTCCACCTTCGGCCATCCATTCCAGAACTGCGTAACGAAATATGTCAGCTTGGGATCTGGGAAAAACCATCGACTCAGTCGGATCATGACACTGGCTGGAGATCCTTTGGGCCCTTGAACAATACCATCTTTGAGAAGAGAAACCAGAACACACTTGATGATTCCTACGGTATTGTCAGCAGCAGCGGAACCACCGGCCCATCCTATCATGTGTAAACCGGTCATTATTTCTAATGCTTCCATGATTGGCTGAAGGACATGAGAAGCTGTTTCCAGCGCTCCATATCTACGGGAAAAATCGAACGGTAAAGCTAGAACTCGTCAAGTGCCACAATGTCACTGACCCTCTATTACCAGTACTACCCTCAGGTTTATAAAGTTTCTTCATCTCATTCTTGTACTCGAATACCGCATCTTGGTAGGCTCTCTCGTTGGCCTGTTGGATCTCCAATCGGTCGGCGTCCGAAAGAGAATCAAAGACTTCGACAGCAACTCGATTGATGAAGGATACAGGGATGGAATAGAACCCTTCTGAGTCGTCTGTGAACGAGGACTCATTGTTAATGCGCGTCATTTGCATTGCCACTCGATTCTCTGTCCATTTTTTGATTGCGATCGGTTGAATTAAGTCGACCGAGAAGTTCTTGACGAAGTAGTCGAACAAACTCGGCAGCTGAGGTCTTGATGGCTGGGCTTTGGAGGTAATATTTGTTAGAATATGTGATAGTACTTGAGATGGGTCGAACATAGGGAATAGGACAAGATTAAGACCGAATCTGAATCACTTATATACATATGAGAATGGTAACGTAAACTAGTCGCAGGGATTCGCGATCACTCAAAAAGAATCAGAACTCGACAGATTTGGAAGCGGATTTGAAGCATATCACGAGCCCAATTGGAAGCAGTCATAGCACGAGCTGGAAACATCTTACGTAACTAAGCTCTAAGCTCTAACGTAACTCTAACGAGTTTGGCAGCTCTAATGATCTCAGATTGACGAGAAGATTAGAAAACGTCTATGAAGGTATATGAGATATAAGCGGTGTTTCATCAGGCTCTTCTTAGGTAAACGGGGAGTGGAAATAGTTTCGGGCTTTGTCGGTGCCACAACGCGTCCGAATGAATCAGATTCTGATGGCTCGAGACGTAAGAGTAAGACAATGTTTTCACTATCACTTGCCGTAGTCGCTCCTTATCTTGAAGGATTTGGTGGATGAAAGCCGAACCCAGATGGTCGCTATCATGATGGCGCCACACTACATCGACATCGGAAGTATTGATTTCTATCGTTGTTGCTTATATGATGACTACAACAATCAAATGTTCCGCTTTTCTGGATCTCGTAGCAAATAAGTTTTCTCAAGTGGCAGGAGATGAAAAAGAATCGAATATTGAATTCAACAAGTATCTACAGTCAGGCAATCATAGAGTCGTGAAGTCGTAATCCAAGATAATATGTATGATATGTATGATACAGTGATGTTGTCCCAAATCTATAAAGGCGGGTTTTGGAGATGGTGGTAGACAAAGCTAAAAAATACAGGACAGAAAATTCCAAGTCAAAGATCGTAAACGCGGCAGACGCATTACAAGGTGTAGGATCTCATGTGATCCACGGAGGAAGTATTAAAGAGGGATTGAAAAGAGGAAGGTTCGTAGTTGAAGACATAAGATTCCTGTAGAGGCGCGAAGACCTCTTCAGCAGGGACTATCGGCAAGTCGAAAGCAAATGTGTCGTGTGAGTAAAGCGATCCAAGGAGCGATTCTGCATCGGTGCTGGAAGCAGAACAAAGAACCTCAATGGAGACTGGTGCCGACTTTGTCGGATTCAGCGCGGGGGAGATGAATTCATCTTGAGAGGTCGAAGGTTGAGGAAGGAACAAATCCGCATTTATTATGGGCTGGGGCGATACCGATGACGGAGGCGGAGAAGTTTTATGGAGAGTGGGAACTGAAGGACTCTGAAACTTTGGGTTAAAAAGCTGAGGCTCGCAAAAAGCAAGGGTGGCTCACGATATCCAGGTCGTTCATATGCAGAGTCAAGTCGGTGTCTGAGGCTGGAGTTGATGGACGGGTCATGGATAGACCTGCTCGCAGCGTTGTTCTGTCTCGAACAACGCATTCAGTGGCAAATCCAAGAGACGTCGATGGTCGTCGCGGGGGAATGACGTGGGGAATCGTATGATGAGGGAAGAATGGAGGCAGAGGCGTTTCCCGTATAGTATCAATCTCAGGCAAAGAAATGGAAGAACAGGGCGATGAAGGGATAGAAGGAGAAAACGAGGTCTGAGTTATTTCTGAAAGAGTGCTTGTGCAGGCAGGTGTTGCGTCCATGTCACGATCCCGGTTCTGACCTCTAGGACGTCGGCGTCGTGTGGGTGGCACGGTAGGTCCAGCAATACGCGCGTACTGCTCTCGAATCATCCTGATACGATCCTCTCCGTCGACAATATCCTCACCACAGTCTGACCGACCCTTTACCTTTGTACGACGGGATCCACGCGGTGCAGGAGTAAACTTATAACCAGGATTACGCTGTTGATGTTCGAGAAGGGCCTGCGCAGCTCGTTCCTGCCATTGCGCCTTTTCTTCTGGTGGAAGAAGATTCCAGCACTGCCCTGCAATGCGGCTGAGATTTTGTTGGCGACGTTCAACGTGGGTTGGTATAATCCCTCGTTTAAGAAAGTCGGATCGATAGAGCATGAACGCATTTGGAGGTCGGGGAATATGTGATTGAGAAGCCTTTGGCGAATCGGACAGGAGCAGAGAGGATGCCGAGGTCGGAGATGTAGAAGTATCGGTAAGAGGCAAGGAATCATAGTCGTTGGAGTGATTATTGAACAGAAGAGGAAAATAAGCGTTCGCATCATGTTCATTACCAGTGGCACAAGTCACGGAACGCTGAGACTGGATACAAGAACCGAGGATATTCGAGGATGCGTGATCAGAAGACGCGTTAGAAAATGACCAGTCACCGAACGAAATCTTATCAAATTTCGACTGATCGGGATATGGAAGCAACGGAGTAGCAAGAGATTGTGGATACATTGAGGTGTTATTATCCTCATGCTTCACGAGACCTTTCAGTTCGAAGGAAGTAAGGAAGGAGCGGAAATTTCTGGCAAATCACTTACAATTAATTTCCATTTTTGTGGAATCCAGATTCTTGCGCTCGTCGAATGTTTCGTGGAGCAGAACGAGAGCGACAATGATCAAGAGTTTAACATGCTCTTTGCCTTATATATATATGAGCATTCCCCGACTGACAACAAACGGCTGGAACGACTTGTTTTCCGCATCAACATGAGGAGCGCTGCAAAGAAAGTGAACATGGAAAGCGGGAACGAGGCGCATCTCTGCCTTTCAGCGTGCGACAGACTCGTCCAGTGTCACATGATCAGAACATAGCAAGCATCCGCTTCACGGCACATTCCGTGAACACGCCTTCAAACACGCGTTTTAGCAATATCAGATCAGCGCAAAGTTTTCCGTGAAGTTTAGCAAGTCCTCATAGAGGCAAAATAAGTACTCGAGGTGAAGCCGTTAGCATAAGTAGATTTACCTGCACAGAGCTTGCTCACAAATCTATGCCACATTTATACCAGTATACCGGCATTGCTATCGGCCACCAGTCGGAATCAACACGAGGCTGAACACGAGTTCCGAGTATGGGGCTACCAACAAGTAGATGGCTTTTAGTAAGAGACTCTCGAATGCGTCAACCTGGGTATTCTTCACTTGACCGCAATCCAACGGACGTCGCCAGCTGCCTTCCTGACACGGTTCATCACCGCCAATCCTTCTCTATCCTCTGTCACCTCTTCTATGAACATCCGATTGACCCCTTCGCGCTCAAGTGTGATTAAGCCGTGAAAAAGACGGTGTGCGTAGACTGCTGGTTCTGCTGCTGGCCCTAGCGGATATTTATGCCATTCAAAACCATGCGAAGGTAAAACGTCCCATAACGCTGAGTCGGTAGGAGCCAAAACTCCAACTTTGAGAGGTTCGTTTGTCCTGAGCGAACCAAAGAGCTGAGAGATTGAGACAGTCGATTCATTGGCAGGAGGAGGCGAACTCGTCATCAAGAGAGTCAAGGGAACTGACGGTGCGTAATGTCTATATTTCATGCCAGGTGTTGTGGGTGCCAACTCCACTTGTTCATCTGCGTAATCGCGGCGATGCACGAGAACTTCTGGAATCTCGTTCGAGTCATGCATCTCTTTTTCCAAGACACGTCGGATGTTTTCGACGGTAATACCCCCGGGCCGCAAGACACGTAATTTTCCATCTTCGTGAAGTCCATCAACGACTGTACTTTCCAACCCAACTTCACAAGGGCCACCGTCAAGGATGACACTGATCTTGCCATCAAGGTCCTGGTGAACATGTTCTGCTCGAGTAGGACTCGGTTTTCCTGAGCTGTTGGCGCTGGGGGCTGCCAAAGGGACATTTGCCACAGCAATCAATGCTCGAGCGACCGGATGAGAGGGCATTCTGATCGCTACACTTGAATGGCCTGCAGTAATGACTGTCGGAACAATCCCAGGATTTCTTGGAAATAATAGAGTCAGTGCTCCAGGCCAGAAGTGTTTGATCAAAACCTGATAAGCTTTTGGCAAGACGTAACCATCTGGTAGCAATGAGTTAAGCATTGCACAAGACGAGACGTGAACAATCAGGGGATTATCTGCTGGCCGGCCCTTTGTGGAAAATATTCGAGTGGATGCGGAAGTACTCAGTGCCATGGCTCCCAGACCATATACTGTCTCCGTAGGAAAGGCAACAGGCTCGGAAAGGCTGACGAGATGGTGTGTGGCAATCTCCAAAGCAGACAGGGTCTCTGGGCAGGTGATCACTGGTATGTCTACGTTGGTGTTGAAATGAATGGAGGAAGGATCACACTTAAGGACACGAGTGGACACCGGAACCATAAGGAGCGAGTATGTTCGTTTCAGCGTTCTCCAGAAATTCGTTAAGGTCAACATCTCTGTTGTCTCGTATTTATGACAAGTTTGGTATGTCTGCTTACCAAAACGATCGCAACCCTTTCTCCTTCTCACTACCTGGCCAGGCCATCAGGGAGCGGGTATTGGACTATTTTCCATGCCTAACACGGCAATATGTACTTAGCTTAGGGCTACCACAGCAGTCGCCATCACGATTCGATAAACACCCCCAACGACAATGATTACATAAGGAAAATTTGTCTTGTCGTGTGTGGCCATGTTTGTTTACTAACTTTTTACTCCACCTGGTGACACCATCCAAGCGGAATATCTAGCATTGCAGTCTCCATTATATATATTTCCAGGACATGTCGAAAAATATCGAACTTGAACAACGCTTATTGTGATTCGCAGAGACAGGTGTACGAAATTTACGTCTCCTTAGCCTTCCTTCAGACAACTTCAAAAATTGGATATTGCGATAGCGCCGATTACCCATGAAAAGGTCTGGGTAGGATACGAGAATTGTTGCTTGATAAGCCAGCACCCGATTTCTCGCTCGAACATGTGGAACATACTAGCCTTACTACTCAGGCTTGTGTTCAAGGGGCATGTCCAGGCCGACTCTCCGAGCCGTTGCCTTTATCCGTTGCTCGGGTGTGAGGTCGACGAGAGGGTTATACCTATCTATCAGTATCTGGATTCTCTAGCATTAGAAGTATGAGAGGTCGGACGTGCATGAACAAAATGACCTTGTGCTGTCGCTGGGATTGGAGAAACAATAATGCGTTTTGAAGGTCTTGAAGAACGACTGGTGACCCAGATATCCGGTAACTGTTTGCCATTGAGCGAAAGTTGGACGCTACTGCCTTGTTAGCTTTCCGAGGAGCCACTGCCTGTAACAATTAAGATTGTTACTGCAATAAGCCCGGTAATAGCTCACCGACTTCCTCAGTTCACGGAGGATATTCCGATAGATATGGGTCAATTGTGACATGATTGCAAGTTTTGTAATTCGACGAATGCGAACAAACGCAACGAGCTTGAGCTTGAGTAACTTTGATTCGGCGAATTCTGATATCCAAATTTCTCTGGACAACCACGTGCTGTCACCGTACAGGAATATGTAAGGTCAAATTAACCACCAACAATCAGGATGCTATCCAGGGTATTGTTCGCCCTTACGAGACCACTGTCTGGGCCACCTTGTGAACAAAGCGAATCCGTCCACTAACGGCCATCTGGCCAAATTCAAGGACGCTTTGACCTCGGACAGAGTACTAAAAGAGCTACCACCCTGCTTCTTCTCAATCCAGTTACTCCATCCATCTCATACATATCATCATGCGTTTTTCAGCCCTGCCCGATACTAAAAAGGTTTGTCTTTATGGAAACTTGATCTGGATGTTCACTAATCTGTCAAGTTTAAAGGATTCTACCACAAAAAATGCATCACGAAGCTCAAGAGCTCCGCAAGCCCTTGCAAAGGTAGACGTGCATCGTGGAAAGGCGACCATGACTCAAGACAAGAGACGAGAGAAATATCAAGCCGTTCACGCTGCGAAGAAGAAGGTGATGAAGAAAGGCTATGAACAGGTTCCAGTGAGATCTGCTCGTCCTTATGTGTTCGTTGGCAATGTATGTACCTCGATCGCTTGTCTACTGGCGATATCATGTTGACTTGTTTTTCCAGCTTCGACCAAACATCACTGTTTCGAGGCTACGAGAACTATTTGCTCCGTGTGGGCAGATACTGGACATTATTATTCGCTGCAGCCTTGGAAGTGTTGTTACTGCTGAAGATGACTCAATCGACCTTTGGTATGCCAGTGTCACCTTTAACGGACTGTCTGGTGCCAAGCAAGCCCTGAGCCTTACTGGGACAGAACTTGACGGGCGAAAAATTGTGGTATGTAGCTTTTGTTGAAAAATTCTCTTGAGCCGATTATTTATCTTGCATAGGTGACCAAGTTACCGGGTGAGCTTCCAGAAGTTCTGCGCAAGACGAAAAGTGAGTTTTTTCGTCATAGTTCTCAACAACCTTCTACATCTGTCTTCAGTGCGTTTGGGTTTGCCCATCCAATCCCGTCGAGTTCCCAATCGGTGCGCCAACAAATACCTGCTTCCATATTGTTGTATTGACCGTCATCCCTTTAGACTGGCTGCTGAGCCCACCGTATTGATCAATACTAATGATCGTCACCAGATCTTTGGTGTCTCTTTTGCCAAGTGCATCATATAACTCTACTTATGTCCTTCATGTCTTGTCGCATATCCATGTATATGTTTATGCCTATGTACACTATGAACTATGCATCCATCCAATTTTCCCCGGGTTTTGATGAGATCGGCTTTATTTAAACCTGCCAGCGTGTCACACCAACGATCGTTCTCATCACCACCAGTAAACAGTGGTCTTTCAGCCCTTTCACTAGTCCATTGTCTGCTCCTGTCTGTATGGAGGCGGTGTAGTTACTTTGTTCTAAGTACGACCGTCGTGGTAAGATCAACTTCCTCAACTGTCAGAAATCAACAGCTTACCAACCACTGCCACCCATGGCGAACCTTTCCATGTGGTTTGATTGTTACAAACTAGTTGCTATCTTCCTATTTAAAACATGGCGCAGAGTGCAGCCCTGAATCCTGCATCTATACCTTTCTTCCCTGGAGGCTCGCGCGGTGTCGACGAAGAGGGTAAAACAGGATTGGGGCTAGGGTTCCATCACACGTTCAGGGAACAGGATCAACGCTCTTTGTCTGTTTCGTCCTCTGAATATCGCTCTGCTACCTCGTCTCCCAGTCCCCCGGTGGACAGTACTATGGATCTCAAGCAGAAACCGCCTACCGAGCCATATGAACGGTCTCGACAATCTCCGACACATCGCCAAGGTGATACAAGCAAGATATATCCGGGATTAGAGAGCAAAGTGACGAGAGAATCGAACATGATAGGAAGTTTGGACACTTTGCCCGAAGACGATGACCAACTGGAGATACCGGAGTCGACTACTGGAGGATTCGAAAATCAAGCCTTTGGAGCTTCCTTTTTTCCTTTACGACAACAAGGCCGTGATCGTATTTCGACACCACCTATCGCTGTACATCATACTGGTGTGTCCTTTTATGGTGGTCAGACTTCATCATCGCCTGTTTCTTCGTTGGGTTCCGGTAGCCAATTCACTCCCAGTGGTGACTCCGCGTCGAGTGTTGAAGCTCAATTAAAAGCTTCACCTACTATCCATGACATCCTCAACCGTCTGGCGCAATGCGAATACGTAACACGGGAGCTCCAACGCAGTATTGGCGACGTTCAGCATAAAGTCAATATCCTTGTAGAGCGATCCTTAGGTGGCTCGTCCCAGCCAGAGTTCAAAGATCCATTCGCTGGAGCGAATGGACACAACCTTTCCTCGCCTCATTTCAGTGGGCCTAGGTTGAATCCACGACCATCACTGGGAAATATCGCACCCAATCAAGCAGGACCATCGGACGGCATATCTTCGATCTCTCAACGGTTAAACACTCTGACTTCTTCCGTTGGGCAGCTTCTTGCCATCCAAACGCAAAAAATGCAGTCTACAAACACTGATTTACGGAGCAATTCCATTGTGGCTATGAATCCTCTACACGGTGATATCGCTCCAAATCAGACGATACCTCCCTCTAACCCACTTGGCGTCGGCCACGGATTACCACCTCGGCCCGAGATACGGTCAATGACGCGCCATCCTAACCCTTCAGTGCGGACATGGTCTGCTGGTAACCTTGATTTACCTATGAAACCCCTGGACCCAAACGTCGGTCGACAGGACAATCTCATGCGGGAGAAACGTCGCTCTGTCGCTAGCCTGCTCCGTCGAGATTCGTCTGGGGTACGGTGTTATAACTATCTCCATCAAGGGCATGAACTTATATATATTTGGCAGGTCTTGGATTCACAAATCGATAATTGGGCTGGTGGCTCACCTCGAGATTCTGGTCCAGTGATCTCGAAATGGGAGCAACTGTCTCTGACACCTGAACTTCTGAGATCTCTCACTAAGTTTGGGTGAGACCACGCACATCTGTGACTTATCCCAACTGATTACATCTCATTAGAATTGGTCCGCCCAACAAGATACAACAACGCGCATTACCTTTTTTGTTACGAGGGTCTGACATCATTGCCCAAGCACCTCCTACACAAGAAAGAATCGCCGCGTATATTATACCAGCCATCCAAATTGCTGCCACCAATATCAGCATCATTCCCAATCGTGGTCCGATTGTGATTTTAATTTCCACTACAGTAGATCAAGCGACGCAAGCACAACGCATGATTCGGGATCTGGGAGGGCCCATTGGAGTCCGCTCCGCACTTGGGGTAGGAGCGGCCTCTGCCAATACTGACCTGAGTCAAGAGTTGCGACTCCTTCGACAGAATATGCCCCACATTATCTGCGGGACCCCTCAGAAACTTCATGCCTTGTTCACCACTCCCGGCGGACTTTCAGGCTCCGAGGTCCGGTTCCTCGTTTTGGATGAAGTTGACCAGCTCATCGCTCGCAATCTGCATGATTTTGTCTTCAATATAGTCAAGCTTCTTCCCCCGCCTCGTTCGCGTCCAGTTGGAACGCCGAGCTCTGGCACTCCGCCAAATGTCACTCTATTGGGTAATGTCGAGCCGAATAATGGCATCATCTCTCCTTTTCAGAACCAGAGCCGCCGATTCTCTGCGGTATCAGTATCATCTACTCCTGAGCCAGTACTAAGCGGTTATCTTGCAGTTGAGCGCCAAACTGCTCTTTTCTCTAATACAGTTCCTCAGGATGTCTTAAATCTGGCTTCTGCCATACAACTCCGAGAGCCTGTTCGTGTTCTTGTTCGACGCGATGGCAACGTTACACAAACAGAAAACAATCAAGGATCCCGTGGTCTCCGTCAGTACTATTTATACTTGGCCTTCACAGCGAGTGGTAGAGCAGACCCTACTGCTGTAGCACCCGGTGGTGGACTCGGGATCATCGGTTCTGGAAGAGGCGCTTCGTCCAGTCCCGAGACGGCTCAAGCCAGAGAATGGAAACTTGATGCTTTGGCGGACCTGTTTGAAGACATTGAAGTCAACCAAGCAATTGTACATGTCGGGGGGATGACATCGCTGGATTCAGTTGTCTATAAATTGGCGAGTCGAGGTTTGGAAGTCGTTCCTCTGGTAAGCGCTTTTATGTATTGGCTGAATTTTTTTTTAACGACCTGGACAAGCATGGTGACATGAACACAGGAACTAAATTAGCTGCCTTGAATAAATTCAGGAATCCCACTTCCCTTACTATGCGACCAATGACGAGAGTCTTAGTCGTATACGATGTTCAACTCAAAACCTCTGATATTTCTCACGTTCCTCTCATCATTAATTATGGTAAGGCCTATGCATTTGTCAAATCTGTAACAATCCCGATGCTTCTATTTTGTAGACCTCCCTCAAGCTGTTGAAGAATATGCTCACCGGTGAATCATGCCCCTGATTGCGTCTTTCCATATGTTTACCGGGCCTGTATTCAGTGTTGCCCCTGCGATCGCATCTAACTATTTGCGAGCGGGTGTAGTTGTAAATTTCGTGACTGCTACGGGGGGAGATGTTGAAATGTTACGGTCCATAGAGTGTTTTTACAAGTGAGTTTTGGGACTGATTTCTCGTGATAACCTCACTAATAATCATCTCCATTCTAGGATCAAATGTGTCAGTCAATTTGTTCTTGC
The DNA here is from genome assembly GCA_003313055.1 of Termitomyces sp. MG145. Taxonomy (NCBI): domain Eukaryota; kingdom Fungi; phylum Basidiomycota; class Agaricomycetes; order Agaricales; family Lyophyllaceae; genus Termitomyces; species Termitomyces sp. MG145. Next base: position 242,830 of record QGOB01000803.1, read on the forward strand.
TTCATTGGTCAATGACATGACATAACTTCTTGCAGCCCGAAGTTCCTATGTCTCTCCGTGATATCGTCTAAATCCTGGGCCTCCGACCCAACGATCCCTTTTGTATCCTTACCCACACCATGTTTGCTGTTTGTCTGTTTCTGATATACTGCACACCACGTCCATTGTTTGATACCCTTATATTACGCCTCTCATCTTCGCTAAACTCGTTATCACGCCACGCACAGTTTGTGACCTTACGTACCTCGTAATCATCTGGGTTGCTAAACCCATTGTCTCATACATTGTATATCAGCTTTCCTTTCATCTATACGCGTAATCATTGGAATCACTGTTACTCGATAATCATTGGAACAATCAAGATCTTCATTGTACCATCTTCGCTGCAGCTTGCAAGTCTCGTCGGGGCATCAAAGTTTGTTGGTTGCCATGCTAGTCGATGAATTTGATCGATATGTGCAAGTCTGCAGTAGATTCAGCTTTTGTGCGAAGTTCTTCGTCTGAACTGGATCCACCAACCTTGATGTAATTATCGTATCCAAACGCCAGGGCGCCGTCGAAGTAGTTGGAGCGGAATAAATGAATATTTCACCCGTCTCCAATCCAATGGCGAGCCGGCGTCTGTTGAGGAATTAAAGACATTTTAGATGGAAGTTCCGTTTCCTTACCGATGGTGCGTACCACCCCGGGCAAATGCAACCGCCGTTGCAGATGAGCTGGTCTTAATGGTATCAACGGCCAACCACTTGTGTTCTTGCTGTTGTTCCCATATCTTCACCTGGATAGTTCTCACGGAATTAAAACGCGATGTACGATGTAAATTCAACAGGAAATGCTGACAGTCTTGTCTCGCGATGCAGTTGCAAATACATCTCCTTCGCTGGCCCATGCGCAGTCCCATATGATCCTTGCATGAGATTTATCCGCAGCTATTGGAACGAAACCTGGAGAGATGCTCAACATACATGAATGAACAGGGAAAAATGGGACTCACCATCGTTTTCATGAGCCCTGAAAAGTCTCCAAGACCTGTCTCTTGAAACGGACAGAACAAAAGTTCCATCAGGGCTAAAAGCGATTCGCGTTACAGTTAGAGAATGGCCTGCGAGTGGCTGTCCTAAAGGCTGGTATTTTTTTGTGTCATAGACTCGGACAACGGCATGTTCAGGTGTTGTCGCTTTGCATGCAGTTGCAAGGAGACGTTTATTCGGAGAAACTGTCAGAGTCATAGACTCGAAAAAGTGAGAGTCTGAGCAAAACACAGTGCAACCAGATCAAACCAGGTCTTACCTCATAACCGTGGCCAAAGATTTTTTCAATTTCTGGCCAAAGAGTGGTTGAAGCTAGCTCTGCCTCGAAAGGCCTCCTCTCTCGTGTTTCAAGTATGCTTGTGGATGCTTCCGCTGGACATGGATGCTCAGTAAGACTTTGTAGACATATAAAAAATGACCAACCATTATCCACTGCCTTGTTGGACAATCCCAGAGGTGGTACATTGGCAGCAAGAGGACGTTGATGCTATACAAAAATGAGAACGATATAACTAGTCAGATCAGGGGCAAGGCTCACTTCACACTCGGTGAATTTTGAAACTCCCAGTTCTTCAGTCAGATTAACGAAGTTGCGTGGAGCCTCGAAAATTCGCACGACCTTTTCATCCGCAATGCTCACAAAACGTAAAGGATCAATGAATGCGACATCAATCAGATCATACCCATGTACTTGAGGACGACCGAGCTCATGCCATTCGGAATCTCCGGTGCGGGAATCAGGCATTGCTGCGTGTACTCTTGTCGTTTGGTCCAGACTGTGGATGCTCAATTGCTATTGGTTTCAGGAAGAATCAAGGAATATTACCCGGCAGAAAGAAGATAGGTTCCAGTGGGGCTCCAATCAAGTCCTTTGACTGGTCCATTATGTCCGCTGATAGCACCGGCTTCCAACCATACCTCTCCATGGGCAATTTTTGCAGGTGTATTACACTTCCAGCGTCTCCAAGACCCTGCCCATCCCCATGCCAGAGCCTCCTCGCCATGTTTCGCCCATGCGCCACCAACAAAGCCTCCGAGCCGCTGCCCACCAATGTCTCCAAAACGTTGCCTATTAATCCAGATGGACGTCGAACCTTCTTTTGTCGGTGCTACTACGGTTGATTGAGACCATAGTATAACAGATGAGTCTGTAGAGGTCGACAGTAGGATTGGTTCAGAATCCACGGATGGGGGTTTCCAAGCGACGGAGGTAACGCCTGCCTCATGTCCAATGAGAAGAGCGTCGAATGTTAATGAGAATTGCTGCGAACTGCGGAGAAGAAAAGCAAAGAAAAAGGAAGATCCGGGAAACAACTCACCTTCCTTGATTACCCTTGACGGTCAGAATATGTCGCTTGAGTGATATCTGCCTTCCACCTTCTTCAGCTTCACCAACATCACCAAGTGATGCTTCGAATGCATCGAGAAGTTCGTCGTTCAAGCTGTCTGATTGATCCTTTTGAGGCGTGGAGGTGGTCCGACTCCATGGTTCTATATTCCAAAGTCTGACGGTCGTATCCTGTGAACCTGATGCCAAGACAAGAGGCTGTCCTTGTGAAATTGGGTTCTGAAAATCCAGTGTTCTCACCCAATCTTCGTGACCTGCAAGTACGGATGCATGTACGAACTACGGACGACTCAGCCGAGAATCGAAGCCTCTTATTGAAAACAACGCACAACATTTTCAGATCGTGTCCAAATGTGTATTTTGTTGCCCGTGCCAGAGATAGCAAGGATTAATGCTAAAGGAGATTAGATCAAAGTAGCTTCAAAATACTGAAAAACATACCTTTTGAACCAGGGAGATACGTCAGGGCAAGAGCGAGGGGATATCGACCACCCAAGGGAATAGTCTGTTCACATACAAAATTATCTGTAGTGTAGGATAAGTTTCTTGCAATCTAGATAGGTGTCTGCAGCATGCCTATTCCGTCGGTGCCAGATTCAACCCTCCAAATCTTAACAGAGGCATCCGATGACCCAGTGACAAACAGGTTATCGAGCACACATAGAGAAGAGACTGCTTTCTCATGAGCCTGGATTCTACCAGTCAAATTCCACTATAGAGCAGCAGAAATATATTAGGGATGTCAGGTGGACAGCACAACATGCATGCCTGTGATCCAAGTTTCCGCCAAAGTATAAGTATTCCACGATCGTCTGCACTGAGGAACATCGTATTTGTAAAGAAGCGAACGCATGTCACGAGGCCTTCGTGTCCTGGAAGCGTTTCGTGTATGCCATGGTCAATCTCGTTCTTAATTCGTTTGTGAGATGCATTCCTTGAAAGATGGTTGCATGGAAGACGTACAGAGATATCCCAGAGCGCAATCAGCTTGGAGGAACCGAATGCAGCGAGGGAACTATCGGATATAGCAGCTGCTTGAGAGTGCCTATTAGTAGCAGCTGCTATATAGACCGTCGAAGTAGCCATGATGGTGAAGATAAATCTAATCACTAGAAATGAGATTCCTGATCTGAGATCAAAAAGTTTTCGGATTCTTACACTTTGCATGGCCATCCTAGGCATCGGCGTGGATGTTCTTCATGTGCCTCGTATTGCCGCTTTGTTTCAGCGTAGAAGCTCTCGACTTCCCGCTCGCATTCTGAGTCAGAGAGAAGCACTCCAGTTCCAATCACTGCCGACCTCAGACCTAGCTCGACGAATTCGTTTCCTAGCAGTTCGGTACGTTAGGTGTTTTCTGCACAGTACGCTCTCCAATATTATTCTAGCTGGGCTGTGAAAGAGGCCGCATACAAGGCTATGTATCCTAGCGTACTACCAATCTGGAAAGAACTATCGTATCGTGGTTCAGGCGAAGGTCCTGTGCGTCCTAAGCCTGTTCTCGAATACCATCCTCTTGTACTTTCTGAAAAGTCCAAAATTGGTCCCATTCACGTTTCTGTTAGCCATGACGGAGAATACGTGTTCGCCTCGGTCACCATCGAATCGCCCATTTGACAAGAAACGTAGAACCGCATTTTATTTCTAGGAAGAAACCGTAACGTTGACTAATGTTCGGAAGTGGTCATTTCAGGCGACTCTTCTGATCGTTGCGGCCACCAATCTGGCCACCAGTGCTGTATCTCCCATGCCCCCTCACTCGGCCCACTTTCAACATTGAATCCTAGACTGAGATCGCCTTTTTGTGCGGCTTCTACTTGTTCAAGGCGCAATAAAGCCAGTCCTATGCCTTGGGTGGATGTCAACAGCCTGCCGGTCCCACGTGGTCGAGGAAGTTCATCTGGACTCCTAATACGGGTGGACAGAATGCTCAGGTTGGAAGGGTATGAAGGGGCTTCTGGCGAAGGTGTCACAGCAGGATTGGGACTGAAAATAATGTGAAATGTCATTGAATACCAACGAAACCAGTCTAGCGCTTACAGAAGACCTGGTTTATGAATTACAACAGGGAGAATCCTTTTGCGAACAGATCCTGTGTGGTATGTCCGCACGGTTAGTTCTTGACCTACATAACAACCCTTCCTGAAGTCCACTGTTAGTTTGAGATAGTCAGTGATTGGCCTCAGGGATATAGATATACATCTCATTTACATCCACCCATTATGTCGATATTGGATTCAATGGGAAATGCTTGCATGGCGGGTAGATCTTCGAGTCCTTCGGGGACGCCGGTGAGAAGCCGATGCAATGTATACGCGTCAGAAGAAGCTCGTTCATGATCAGACGTTTCCTGTGCTATCCGGATGATTCGTTCAAATGAGTCCCGATGCTATAACAGGAAGAAAACATACGGAGTGCACCCTTCTTGACAAGAAAACGTTTCCCCATGCCTGGTGCTCTTCTATCTAAAATTGACTCATTCGTGTTGCCCCATGGCCATTCTGACCCTTCCCAGTTAGGTTGGATAACACCACTGTGAGCCCATGACCACCGTCTTGTCAGATCCGAAATCGCTGGATTACCCCAGGAAGCCCAAACGTCATACTCTTCTGTCACCTCTCTTATTTTCACCTTAGAGCGAAGCACATATCGTTTGAGCAAGGAAATCAATGAGGGAGCATCTGAGGGTCGCGAGTCGTAGTCCAGAAGGTAGATGGGTTTGCCTGCGGCGTCCGACGATGTATACAAGAAGACGTCATACAAAACTCTTCCCTGGAAGAGCAATAGTCTTTATGTTAACGTCGCACTAGCTGATGGGAGACAACCGTGCGTGCCTGGGCGTTCAGAAATACAGAATAACGTGGTACTTTGGGTTCTGCGACATGCGAAGCGATGATTCCATTGAGAAATTCAGAGACATCAGATCCTCCGAGCGAGAGTACAGCCCTATGTGGAACAGGAGCCACGGTTGGAATACTTTTAGGGAAAAAACGGAGGAATCGCGACATATGGACAGGGAAGAAGGTAAGGTGGAAGTTACCACGTGACTATCACGTCTTGGTTGCCGGCAAGGGTTGCTTCAGCCTCTTCACGCCTGAGCCGTTCTAATGGCCTCTTCGTGTCAGAATCTCATCGCAGCACTAAAGGATTGCTTGATGCGTTCTGACTGCGTCACAAAACAAGGCAACCTCCCTTCTGATTGCCTAAAATATCATGCCCAGGAACTTCCTGAGGAATGCCAGTCGCTTCGCAAAGCGACTTTTGAATGCAAACGGGGGATGGTGAGCGCATTTACTATAGATATCTGAGTCATTTCATCATCTACATTTTTTCAGCTTGACATGAGGAAGCGCTTTCGGGGAAATATCGTTGGCTCTGGATTCGAGTATACACCAGAAAGAAAACCAGAAGAGACGACTGTACCTAATACATAAATGCCTATTGCTGCACAACTAGACAAGTGGTATCCACTTCCGCAATATTCTGTGGGACGCGTCCTGATATTTATCTTTGCTATCGGATGGGAATGTGCTTTGAAATCCGTTCGACAAACTTGTGGCTTGGCTGAGAAGTGGATTTGTAAGTTCAAACTTCGGATGATGTCACAGTCTCTTCCCTATATATAAAAAGCCACTGTAAGACCAGCCCCTGGATTTCCACATAGGAACCTCTACAAGTGATGTCCACTTCTACCAAACCTTTCCTGCTTTATACTTGGCCTACCCCCAACGGCTTCCAAACCTCCGTCTTTCTCGAGGAACTCAAGGCTACATACCCTGAGCTTGATTACGAGTCAGTGTTCTGTGCTGCTCTACGTATATAACGAGGTGTTGATATCACTATTCCTGTTCAGTGTTGAGAGGGTTGACATATCAAAGGATGTCCAAAAGGTTCCATCTGATGATCATCTTTTAAGCGGCTTGAAGCTGATTTACTCATCCCAACAGCAACTGTGGTTCATTGATATCAACCCAAATGGACGTATCCCTGCTCTAATTGACCGCCGCCGCGGGAACTTTGCCGTTTTTGAGACGGCTGCGATTATGTTGTATCTTGCGCACAACTATGATAAGGATTTCAAACTCTGGTACGATCCTATCAAAAATCCCAACGAGTATAGCGAAATCCTCCAGTGGACTTTCTTCGCTGTAAGTATGGCTTCTGTGGGATTCCTTTCCCCTGAATGCTCATGGGATGGATAGCACGGAGGTGTCGGCCCAATGCAAGGCCAATGTAGGTTCTTGTTCTGCGTACATCCTGTTATGTCAGTTCCAAATGTGACATATAGCGAACCACTTCAACCGCTTCACCAAAGAGGATATACCTTACGCCAAGAAACGTAACATCTTCTCGCTCATAATCACCCAACATCGTTTGACATGCTATATAGGCTATCTTGACGAAACGAAGCGCTTGTATGGCGTCCTAGAGATCCGTCTCAAAGATCGTGACTGGCTCGCTGGTCCAGGCAGGGGTAAGTACACTATTGCGGACATCAAGACGTTCCCTTGGTCAGTTGAAAATACGCTTGAAGGATATATATGACCACTGACTGGACTTGCGTACATAGGGTCCGTGGCCACGCCTTTGCAGGTATCGAAACTCTGGATGAATTTCCAAATGTCAAGGTATGAAACATGCCCATGCTCACGTCGACCCGTAGAGCTAACATTGGGATATAGGCATGGCTAGCACGCGCCCTCGATAGGCCTGCGGTTAAAAGAGGGCTTGAAGTTGGAAAGGCTTAAATAAGTTGTCTCGCAGAGACTGTAAACTCAACAGCGGGAATGGAATATCTTTGACTCGTGGCAGAAGACAAAGGTCATACATGACAACAGTAATTCACAAATTCCTTGTTACTATGCATTGTTACAGAGGGCAATCATATAACTGGTTATCACTTCAAGGCTACCCACTTAATGGCAGCCTTTACTCCTGGCTGCTCAGAAATGCGCGCAAGCCAAGCCTTCGGTTGACTCATTAGCTAGATAAGCACTTGAAATGAGAGATCAAACTTACTTTGAGATTAGGCCATCCATCAAGATGATCAACTCCAGCTCGAGTGTGCAGCCGAACCCTGTAAAATGCCACATCGATCAGAATCGCAGTCCTTATTACGAGATAAACTTACCATGGGAAGGCATTCATATCGGCTATTGTATAGCGCCCGCGTCCCGAACCCACAAGCCAGTCGCGGTTGGTAAGGCCTGCCTCCAGGACACCATACAGCCTCTTCACCTCCTCAGAGTATCCTGTGATAGATATTAATGAGAACTCCTGAAGGAAGCGATCATCGACAGTCGCTGACTTTGTTTAGCAAAAGGGACATCCTCCGCACAGTAATGCAGGAAGTAATGAGCTAATCAAGTCAATGCTAACAATTCTTACGTGAAAGATTTGCGACTGACCTTGACCTTGCATCGGACCGAGGCCACCATGCTGCGTGAAAAAGTATGATCATTGACTATAAGTTCCAGCAGCGTGTATTCCTTACAGCAAAGAAAATCCACTGAAGGATGGAGCTGTATTCTTTCGGGTTCTTTTCCGCATCGAATGAGAACGCCTTCTTCTTGTCGTAGTTCTGCTCCAGATATAACAAGATCGCTGCGCTCTCAAAGACGGGGAAGTCATCAGCATTATGATCGACAAGGACTGGAATGCGGCCATTGGGGTTCAATTTGAGGAACGGGGGTTGCTGATAACATATCGTTCTCAGAGATTAGTCTTTGAAAGACAGATCATTGCTCACCTTGTGTCTCCCCGTCGATAGATCGACCCTCTCCAGTCTACACACAGATTAGTGCACGAAAGTCGACATTGTGAGAGACTGACGTTACGGATTCGAAGAGAGCTGGGTCTTTGGCGCGAAGCTCTTCGAGATAGACCGATACTTTGAGGCCATTAGGCGAAAGGTGATTGTTGTATAGGGTCAGCTTTCCTGGCTTCATGGGGGGAGACTGAGAAGTCGACTTGGACATCTTGATGTCTCTGGGAGAGCCTTTAAACCGGGATTGATTGTCCCTCCGGACAACCCGGATTGAAGGTTAGTCATGCGAGCGTGGTTTGGGTGGCAACGTGTATTTTAGAATAGTTCTGCTGGTTGACGTGGGGGTGATTGAAGATGAGACTACTCGGGGCAGGCGGGATTTCAACAGGCATCAACAGGAAGTTGTTCATAACGTCCATGCTGCGTAGTCTGCCCCGGGTTTGTCGTCTGTCTGCCCCAGATAAATTATCTTCCCCGTCACCCTGGCCTTCCAGTCATCGACCACTCTTTCGCTTTCTGCATAGTGACCAGTCAATCACAGATCCTCCGGCCGGCAGTTCTGATCCTGCCACTGTATCTCTTGCGCGTCCACAAGACTCGTCTGGTAGTCCTTCTCAGTCTTTTGCTACAGGAGATGGTTCCGAGTCCGGTCCAAGCCTGACGCGGTCAAAGTCTACGTTTACACGCGATCAGCCTTTGAATGGGATATCTCCAATAACAAGTGTTCCTTCTACGGAGTTCGCACCACGTCCGACATACACCAACCCACCATTTCATACACATTCTTTCTTTGTCGCACTGGAGAAGACGTTTCCGGAGCAGACGGCGCGCAGTCTTATGCGTGCTACACGCGCACTTCTGGTCGACCGCATAGGGAGGGTCCGCTCAGACGGGCTAACAGCGAAGGACCTTGACAATGTATGCAGTTTATTTGATACCTCTCTCTACCTCTTGTCCCGACGTTCTTCAGCAAGCCTACTTATTTCGCGCCGCACTTTCTGAATTGCGTGCAGAGATTACAATGATGACCAAGAATGACTCGGCGGCAATACGCACTTCTACAGCAGCCCTGCGTCGTGAAGTTGATCGATTAGATGTAAAGATGAAGGAAGATGTCGACATATTGAAGCACGAGTACGTATCCATGGGTGCATCTACCGCGGTTTTGTCATTGATGTTGCTTGTACACTGTCAGGATCCAGATGGATGTGAACAACAGAAAGAATGAGGCAAAATCGGATCACAAACAACGAGATATTGCTATTGAGGTCAACTCTGAGTTGGAATAACTTTCTTGTTCGTAGGCTAACCTTGAACTTCTAATAGGAACTTCTGAATAAGGTTATCGTCAGTGTCAGTGACCTTCGTACCAATGTTGAGGAGATCAAGTGGGAGAACATGCGACGTGCTGTTGGTGAGTAAATCTTCACTTCCTCTCCGACATTGACTTCAATGACTCTCCCTCAAGTTACTCTGACTGGTTTTGTTCTGTTCATCATCATAATGATGGAGGTTCGACCCAAACCCAGACCCCCCACGCCATCCCCACCACCTCTATCACAAACTCCACCACAGTTAGACGCCAGCAACGGGTTGGAACCCACTCCATAGCATCTTTCGCATAGGTAGAGCCTATAGACGCAATTAGACTCATATACGGTGCGATTCATCCAAACGGATCGCATGATAATTAACTCTTGTAGCAATACTTGTATATATACCACGCATCGTCACTCTAGTACTTGTACAATAATTAATCTGGTCATACAGAGAATAAGAATTCGACGTAAGCGCTATTTGACCTTGAGTTTCTCGAGTTTCGTCGTCAATTCAGACGCGTCATTTGATGCTGATGACGCGGATTTCGACTCGCTCGTAGATTGAGCAGCGGTCGCTTTCTTCTCGCCTGCATTAGCATCGCTGGCTTCATCGTCATCCCAGTTCTCCGGCACCTCATCCTTCTTTGCCTCCCTCTTTGCCTCCCGCCGTTTTGCATTCTTCTTCGCAGCCTTGCTCAGAGGCTTTGCATCAGAGGCCGCAGGTTGCGGGGGTGGCACCCAACCAATGATATGTCCTTTCGGCAGGGTATTAGCATCCATCTGTGCCTGTCGCGTCCCTCTAAATCTACGGACATCTTCCTGTGGCGTGAAGCCCGGACGAATCTTGATCTGCTTGCGAACACTCGGAACGAAGTCAGTACAATGAATGATAACTCACAGTGGGTATGAAAGATAAGATCAGTACACTCACGTTCCGTCTGGGCGTCTTGATTCTGGTATAACGCGATCTAGGGTTAATGGGTCGACTGCTATCCCGGCCGCAGTTTGCTCTGCATTGATCGGTGGCCTCGACATGGCGGCACTGGAGAGATGGTGCGGCTCGTCGACCGTGGGAACTATGGCTGATTCCCAAATCTAATTCATTGATCTGACTTTTCAAAAACTAGAGCCTCGATGCGATATGCAGTACTAGTGACAGGGCCTGCGGGCGCTGGGAAATCCACGTTCAGCACCTCGTTTCTTACTCATCTTCAAGCGTCCAAACGAACAGGTCATCTCGTCAATCTCGATCCTGCTGCAGACACCAACAGTTTCGAGTATGCGCCCGTTATTGATATTCGGGATCTGATAAACTTGGAGGATGTAATGAATGAACTTGGGTATGGCCCGAATGGTGGTCTTGTTTACTGTTTCGAGTGAGTGAGTGAGTCTGTGCTATGACGACAGACGAAATGGGAAAGCTCAACGTGCGACACAGATATCTACTGCAAAACATGGACTGGCTGGAAGAAGAGCTTGGAGGATTTGACGATGATTACCTTATCATTGACTGCCCAGGTAAGACGAAACTTTTATGTTGTGTTTTTCACGTCGTTGAAAGATGAGTAGGCCAAATCGAACTGTACACCCATCATCCGTTCCTCCCAACGCTCGTACGAGACCTGCAAAGGCTCGGCATCCGCACGTGTGCAGTTTATCTCATCGAGTCACAGTTTATGGAGGACAGATACAAGTTCTTCAGGTGCGTTAGGTCGTTTTTCTGCTATCTATCATCTCACTAACAGTTTTAGACAGTGGTGTGCTCTCAGCAATGTCTGCCATGGTTAACCTTGAGATTCCCTGGATAAATATCATGTCAAAAATGGATCTAGTAACCTCAAATTCAGAAGATCCTTCCGGTGGAGCAAGAAATGGACTGAGAGGTCGCAAGAATATAGCTCGGTACTTCTTTTGGCTGCGTGGAATTAGCCTCATGCTGAAGATCAATTTCTCGTCCAGCTATCTAGATCCGGATCCTATGTTGCTTGCGACAAGCCATGGTTCGCGGGCCAATCCATCCAATCCGCGATTCCATGCTCTCAATCAAGCTATCGTGCAGCTCGTACGTGTGAAAAATCCTGCATCTGAAGATCGTACCTCATATATCGTATAGATTGAGGACCATCCACTTGTGTCCTTCTTGCCCCTTGATCTCACCAATTCCGATTCACTGGAGACAGTCATTAGTCACATAGATTACACAATGCAATATGGAGAAGATGAAGAACCAAAAGAGGTATATTTTCATGTTTGGCCAAGGATTCGTAACTGATCAAGCATTATAGCCTCCTGATCTTGATGAAGGCGACTTTCCTGACGCTATGGAGTAGTTCCCATGCATAGTACCTTAAGTTCCATATATTGTATACTCGTGTTAAACTTCAGGCTATGTTGACTGAAGAAGAGGCCCATTGGAGCCGTGATCTCAGTCACTAACATAGTATATACGATTGATGTCGTTATCCCCGAATGCAAAGAAACTCTCTGACTGCCGACAAATGCTTCTTAAGCTTAGTCCCTCTCCACAAACTGCGCGTTACTGTTTTACGAACCGCGTTAAATGACTACCTACTATCCCGCCCAAGGGTCCGCGTATGCTGGCCATGTACAACCCGTCGTTTATGCACCTTCCAATGGATACCATACTGGATACGTCCAGGACGCTGGCGCCTATCCCGGGCAACCAGGAGTTGTAGCCGTCCCCCACCAAGGCAGTCATCATAGTCACCGTAGCCGTCACACCCATCGCAGTCATCATCACTCCCATGCCCAACCAGTAATCGTTCCTACTGCCCCAGTCGTGATGGTATATTTCTTTTGTCTCCTTCGATGTGCCTACGCTGACCCGTCCTCGCAGCAGCAACCCGGCTACGGGGTACATGCGCCAGGCTACTACTATAAGCTTTCGTTCGGAGAACGCCTGCGCCGTTTCTTCGGTTTAGCACCACGGGGCCCCTTCAAGTACAAGAACAATAAAGGGACGTGGGGATTCATGGGATACTCGCGTAGGCAGCGGTATTCCGATGCACGTACGGGTGCCGAGGTGGACAGGAAAGGACGTCCTATATACCGAGTCTGAATGCAGACGCTGGTAGGGTATCAACAAAGGTTAATCGCTGATTTTATATATCTCTCGACGGCTTTCCAGCGAACGAAAGGATCGGCATGACATGACATAATGCTGCTACACCAGAAGATGATTTTTTGTACCACTGTTCTTGCTACTTCACGACTTTTGCTTGACTGCTAGTGCTAGTAAATCTTCAAGTATATAAATTCCTTCTTTAAACACAAAAAATGTACAGATATCAATTGTGAATACTATGAGTATGCAAACTAATATACAACGATCCATAAATTGAATGGACTAACGAGAATGTAGGTAGAAGGAATATCCCGCCAAAACAAGGAGTAAAACGATATGAGGTATAAGTTGTTGCTAGGTTGGCACCATCGCCTGTCTTATCTGGTATGACTTTTCTTCTGGGCTGTGATCCAGTACTCCACATTATCGAGCACCGTTTCGACGATGGCCGCCATGTCTGAGCATGCCCTGATTTGGTCAGGATCATCACAAATCACTTCCCAGAGGACAGACAAGTTCACCTCGATCTGGTAAAACGGGAGATATATTAGATGAGACAAGCCTTTAAGCGGTAAAACACACCTTCTGCGCCAGTTGTTTCAAAGCACCATCAAGTGCTCTACCTATCGCCTCCGCTGCCTTAGTTAGACCACCCATGACGACATCGGCACCATTATGAAAGATTTCGTCTTTACAGCTATCGACAAACTCTTGGAAATAGGTCTAGATATTAATGCAGTTGGTTGAATTCTTTTGAAATTTAGGAGGAATAAAAATACCTTTTGACGTGCTACGCTTCCTTTTCCTGTTTCTTCCATTGCGCGATTATAACCTTTAATGAGCTGTGCTTGGACGTGCGGAGCCATACACCTTGACACCTCCTTCTGCTCCTTGTTCATTGTCTTTCGTACCACCTTCAGAGTTTTCTTGAGAGCAACACGGGCTTCTTCTCGGCATTTTTCACCTTGCATCCTAGACCGACCCTTGAGGCCTTTGGCTGCTGAGTCCTCAACATCTTGAAGGAGTTTGTTAATTGAAGAAATAGAGGCAGCTTCAAAAGGGCCGAACAAATCCGACTCGAAAACTTTTCCCCACGAAAGAGCAATGTTCTTGGTGAAGGGTGTAATGAGTTCCATGTTGAGATCCCTGTGCCATGAACCATGGCGACGGAATGCTAGGATTTTCTTAATTGTAAGAAACACATTTGAATAGATTTGTGCTCACTGGCTCGGTACGTAGTCCAGTGCATTGAGTCAGCAAATTCTTTGGTGGTTGTTACAGCGGCAGCAGCGGCCTGAGAAGATGTTATTTTGTGTCATATTCAAATGAACCAAACCAACGAGTCTTACGTTTGCAGCACCACGTTTGCATTTGTCTTCGAGACCGTCTTTAAAGTGCTCTTGAAGATCTTTGACGCAGTTGTCTACTAACTTCGAGAACTCCTAAAGAACGATAAAGAAGTTGAGCGGGGCTCCACTTGCAGCATCTGTCGGAATCTCACCAGTGCTAGCCGTGGGATGATCCCCACAATATGCCCACACTCATCAACCTCGGGATCAGGTTTCGTAGCACCCAGAGGAGTACCAAAATCACCAAGGATGGCTGCAAAGGGGTCTTCATCATCGGAATCGACCAATGCAGCTTCATAATCCTCGTCATCATCATCATTTTTGAAATTACTCGATGACTCCCACTTGCGACGCAAGTCTTCACGGTCTGCAGTGGTAACTTCACCAATACCCTCAACATACGATAAAACTGACGTAGCAAACGTTTTCAACTGAGCCAAAAAGTTTTTCACAGATCGTTCCCAAGAGGAGATAGTCAACTGATGACACCATTGTTGTAGATCCGGAATTCCAGTGTCCTTGGTCTTAGTAAAACATGTGGGTTCGCCATCTCCTTTCACTTGCCCTGGAACAAATCATCAATTGAGTAACTCACCACGCTTGGAGAAGAGATGTCACCTTTGAGACGAACATAGTCGCGGCTGGAGCAAGTAAACACGGGAAGGTTAATGTCATCATAATCTGAAAAGCGACATTCAGAGAAGGGAGCGCATGAAACAAAAGATGGCATATGGCATACCTCGGATATTCTGACTGGGATCGAAATTGAGAGGATCACGCTTCTCAGCAGCAGCATCTGAAGAAATAAGGTAACGCCACCCATGTCAGCGAACACGGATAAGCACAAAACAGTAAATCGCAAACCATCAAGGTCCTTCAAACCAACTCTGAAGTCCTCTTTGAGAACATCCTTGGAATACTAGGAGGAAGCCACATCAGCATTAGCCGTAAAATCACAACAGACCCACCTCAGACCGTTTTAAAGCACAAAAAGAGTTCTTCACCCGTTGTGTCTCAGCAATGTTCTTCTTCAAAGTGGCCAAAGCGTCGTTAGCGTCTTTCCTCAGACTACGGACTTCCGCACAGCGCTTGCGTGCCGACTGAATATTCCTTTTAGTCTCTCGGATTTTCTTCTCAAGTGTCACTTCCTCATCCTCATCTTCGTCTTCCCCATCATCACTTCCTAGATCCGATTCCGCAGTACATTTGATTAATTCTTCGTCAGAGTCGACCCCGTCTTCGGTGCCTTTGTCGCTGTACCCAAAATCACTGTCACTATCAATATCCGAGTCGCTATGAGAGTCCATGTGCTCATTGTCGTGGGTGTCGCTGCTACGGAGCCGTTTTGATGGTCCCTTTTTGCCATCACGAGCATTTTTCCGTTTTCTGGAAGAATCTGATGTCGAGGCTTTCTTCGTGGATTCGTTTGTCTCACTGTTCTCCACGGTGAAATTAGAGATGGAGGACTTTTCATTCTTTCGAGCGTTGAGATGTTCTTTATACTTGGCGAGAGCTTCTTGCAGCTCCTTAAGCTCCTTCTCAGCCGCTGAACAGAAGAAGTTAGCAACAATTCAATGACAGGCTGAATGAGTCTTCACCTTTAACGGATCTCTCTGCGAGGATTTTTGTCTTCTTCCACGTAGATATCTCGTTATTGAATGACTCAAGACGGTCCTCAATCTCGACTAATTCAGCGTCATCCTGGAGTTGCAGGTTTCGGATGACTTCTGAGCATGAAATGTCATCACATTTGCTAGCTATGGAAAATATGGCTGAGAAGCACGTTAACACACTACTGTATGATTCATACCAATAAAAGTGATAGTGTGGTCATCATAACTGTAAATATACTTGATTGAGTACGAGGATGTGGAAAAGCTGATGGCACACTCACTTCCCGTCTATGGGATAGAGGTGGATTTGTTAGCTCGACGGATAGACACTCTGCACGAATCCATTTATCTTACCCACTAGAAAGACATTAGGATTATGCAAGGAAAACACAATAGACAAACAACGCACTCATGAGCTGCAATCTGAAGGCATCCCCGAGCAAATCTGAAGAATTATGAGTGTATGCTCAGTATACAATCCATGTAACTCATGGTCACCTCTAGCGGTTTTGTCATCGACGGCTCTAGTAATTGGAGCGAGAATCCATATGCAATCGCACTTCTTCATATACTCCTTGGCGATGTTGTTTCTAGCAGCATTTGCATCGGCCACACCTAGACAAGTGACAAAAGTTCTCAGCATTTATTAATGAAGACGAGGATAGCTTGTACCTGGAAGGTCGACCAATACGGCGCCAGTCGATAAGGCAGCAGCTTTACACCGTACATTGACTTCACGAATAAGGGGCCAAAGTGCAGGCGCGACGGCGTCGGCCGTTTTGTCTTCAGACCGTGAGATGCCGTTTACATCCGTCAGAATCTGCTTTTTCGATTTCTTCTCCTTATCTTTCTTTTCGTCGTCTCGTCTTTGGTCCTTCGAGTCGATGTATTTGCCTATTTTTCGGGCAAAACTACTCGAATCTGCGGCAACGACGTTCTTGGTAGTTCCGAGGACCTTCGCAATAACTGTGGTCCACTGTAAATCAGTCCGATACAATTATATGCAATTAGACAAACTTTGATCTTGAGCAATGATTTGATCAGCAGACATATGTATCAACTGCTCCTGTGAGATATTGGGATATACAGCGTGGACCTAGATCGACAACGGTCAGAAAGGCGTCGACGAGTTTTACCTCGAGCAAACTTTAGACCAAGCAACCCCAGCATCACTTTTGAGGTCGGTACTTCGTTTGAGATTCCCACCTTCATCGACAAGGTCAGTAAGGAGAATGGCAAGCTCTTCTCTCCACTCGGCCTCCGACAAAAAGAAAACATCAGCATCGATGGTTCGCTTATTGTGGTAGGCGACTTCCGTGACGACAGCAGTACACGCTGACGGAATGTGTCATACGGGATGGCGCGAAACAAGGTAAAAGAGCATACCGCGCATGCCACTGGTGGGAACAATGTTATCTACATATGGAAGTGTAAACTTATGAGAGACAGTCAGAAAGAAACAATTCCCATACCATCTAAGATAGCATTCAGAATCGAAGATTTTCCTGCTCCAGTTGCTAACATACATAATGATCAGCAGAAGTAAATCAACAACTCAATGCTTGATGGCAACGTACCACCACACACAGCAATGAGAGTGGTCGGAGCGCCCTGATTTGTAAGGCTGCAACAGAGTTCAACTGGCTTGAAACCACATTTTGATTATTGAAACTCTTACCTTTCTAATTCACGCGTCCAGACCTCTTGACGATTACTTCCAAATTGCAACTTGAGGCGTTTCAGGCCGGACTCGATTGATGATACCATGCCTAAGCCTTCCTTGAGCGCTTCTTCTGGCGTGAAATTAATCTCCGTGTAGGAGTTATAGGGTGTGAAAAAAGGGCGCTTCGGCATGGCAGACGTGTTAGCATTCGTCGCGTCCTCTATGTGAGTATCTTCATCTGTCGCAAGAGAGTTTTGTAAAATTGTACGCGTCTGCAAAGAGCCTGTCGCGCTATCCTGAGCGTATGTAGGGACTGAAAGATCTCGCGCCATGAACTGGAAAAAAAAAATAGATAAAAAATGCGTCGCGTTATTAATTAGTTGAAATGCGTACAACGCGGTTCCCATCCATGGGCTCGTTTTTTGCCTTGAACACGTTGGAGTCAGACTCCTTCATAAAGTTTGATTGTGTTAAGGCTGTTATGGCAGTTTCTCCTGGTTCGGGCTTCACGGAAATAGACTGATTCGGTGGCCAGCGTGAGTGAAGATCTTTTGATAAGTATCGCAAAAAATATAGCAAACACACCAATAGTTTAGACCTCTTTATGTGGTTTTTATTATAGCCTATCGCTACTCAAAAATGGTTGAGTGAGCAGAGGGAGTTGCAGAGGTCCCGAATTCTAAATACTTTCATTCCCTTCACAGAACGCGACCAAATATCAGCAAAGATCGGTGACGGTGTGACTCGACGCGTCTTCGATATGACCCCTACTTGACGCATTCCTCTTATAGGTATACATTTCCTTCTGGCTATGAATACATCGCAATCTTGCACTGTACTATACCATCAATGCAGTGGCCTATTTAGATATGCATCAGTATGTCATCGAAAGCGTGGGACACGACGCGATGCACGTGCTATCAAATAGGTGCGAGCAGTCGATGCAAACTTTTCTTGACTACGATTTATCTAGCTACTTACAGACGTTGAGGTAACCAGTGATGTCTCAATTTCTTCGCAACATCAACTTCTGCCGCAGTTATTTGTGTTTGATGGCATGACACAGACAACTCGGAGTAGAACACGCGAGCTTCCACCTCTGAGTACCCGCGTAACAACGCCCTTCCCTCTGTGAAAGCACCTGTGACGTCATCCGACCCACCCGACTCCGAACCACTGCGTATGCATATATCCAGGTCTCCTGAGATTGAAGGACTATCGGCATTATTAACCTGCGTTGTATCTTGCCAAAGATTGCCAGTATGATATCCGAGTTCTTCTGAATTCCAGATAAAATCGGTGTTATGGATGAGACTCTCATACCAAACTTCAGCTTCATTTGCTACTCCAAAAGAAAAACTAGATCTGGTTTCATTTTGCGTAGAGTCATATCTATCGTCGTATTGTTCTTCACCGTCGTCGAGGCTTTCATCCTGAATAGAATACTTCTCTTCGTATCCTGTCGGTTCAAGGGTCGACTCTTGCTGCAGATGTGCACCCTCCTGCTCATCCCATCCGTGAGAAAAGGAGTTTTTGCTGTGGATTTGTTCATCATCAAAACCGTCCAACGCGCTGTAGCTGGGTATCATAGCCTGTGAGATTCCATCATAGCAATTAAAGTCCACATGCGGTCCGAGTCGAAAACTACAGTCAGAGTATTTGTAATCTTGAGGTTCGACAACA
The DNA here is from genome assembly GCA_003313055.1 of Termitomyces sp. MG145. Classification (NCBI taxonomy): domain Eukaryota; kingdom Fungi; phylum Basidiomycota; class Agaricomycetes; order Agaricales; family Lyophyllaceae; genus Termitomyces; species Termitomyces sp. MG145. Next base: position 261,685 of record QGOB01000803.1, read on the forward strand.
GGCAGCTCATCCAGGTCATAGAAATTCGTATCATAGACACTGCATCTTTTTTCGTCCTGAGTAGCAATAACGTTAATCGCAGGAGGATCGTGTTTTTCGTCTGTGGGGAATCCACAAGCTATAGATTCGATAACAGCCAGTTCTCTGATTTCAAGTTCACTTGAGACGCCGTTAACTTTAGGAGGCCTTTCCTCAGTAGAAGCTTGAGGTACAGATACGAAATACTTGGAGGCAGCCTCCCTTACCGGCAGGTCATGGCAAGTTGCAGACAGGTTTCCACGCTGAGATGCAGACTCAGATGGCCCGATGGAAGGACTGACGTAGCTCTTCTTCCCAGGTTCAATGTCGTCTGAGGACCCTGTCAAGTGCAGATCTGAGGGCCCCTGGCAGCCGAGGAGAGGGATATCATGACGAGCTCGATCGACAGGGACTTTGCTCCACAAAGTATTCTTAGTATCAAGCAACAGAGATATGGGGTTTTCAGACATCAGAGTGGGGAGGTGAGAGGGTAGAATAGCACTCTCTCGCTCGATATCCCAAACAATCGACGCAGGAGACTGTATATTATCAAGCTTCATAGTCTCTCGGACATTCTTGACAATAGAGGGTGATGATCTAAGTCTTGGAGCAGAATCCTTTGCCTTGTGCAATCTCTGAGTTGTTTGTCGGGACCGTCTCTTGGTGCGACTACCTGAACTTGATGACGTTTCCCTGTCCGTCGAAGATGAAGACGATTCTGAGACGACTCTACGTTCTCGCGCATTCTTGTATTTCTTGTTGAGAAAGTCGTCCTCAATAAAACCGCCACTGAGGTGACCTAAGAGTTATCATAGTCAGCAATCGAAAATCAGAGACCCGGTTTATCTCGCCTGTTTTCTTACCGGGCGCTTTGCTGCGCCGCATTGGTCGAGACTTGATAGAGGCTTTGCCCTTGTTGAATACGCCAACATTGAGAGCTGGTTTGACCTTGATGGATAGAAGCAAGTAAATTTTAAAGAAGAAGAAAGCCACGAAGAAGAAGCACCGTTAGACGTCCGGTGCCCACGTTTGTAGCAGTGAACCCATGCATCAGCGCGAGGCCCGCAAGTCCCTTATCCTTCGTGATTTTCTTAGTCATCTTTTTCTTTTCCTTTGACCCTTTTGCGAGGGGTTCATCTAGGGAACTATCATTCGACACGACCTGCATAGCAGCCTTCTTGGCACGTTTCCGATCTCGTCGCTCCTTCAGACCTGGAGCAATATATGATTTTAAAGCAACATGAAAGACTCGATCGGAACTAACGTTGTTCGTGCTCTTTCTCTGAGTCACAAATAGAGCTGTTTTTTGCTGACTTTGGAATTCGGCGCGATTGAGACCGTGGACGCTTTAGCTTCGGCTTTTGCTTCAATGCCTCTGTTTCAGGGGCGTCGTCTCCATGTGTCATGTCCTTCCCTAGATGTGAGATCTTACTAGCCTCTTTCGTTGAGGTTTCCTGGCTATCTTCAGAACGTCGAACGACACGCGGCTTCAAGACGGGTGTCCCAAAACCATAATCAGCGGCAAACTTTGACACCTTTGGCGGTTCTGGCCTTCCCTCCGAATTAGACGTCGGAGCTTCTTGCACGTTGTTGTGCTTCCAGGATCGTTCAAAAGCTCGGCCCTCAGCAGCGTGCGTTTTGGCGTGGATTGTTTGCTCTTGTAAATAAGAAGAGATAAATTGTGTCTTATTGATTTTCGGAACAGAAGAAATGTGAAGAGAAAGGCTGACGGAGGTATCAGGGATGGGAGAAGGCAACGCACTCATCGCGATTGCCAAGCGAGACTAAAGACGGCTGGTTTCGAATCTTCGACGATTGAAGATGGACAGATGGGTGAAAGTGGTGCACCGCTCAGCACTCAGTGATGGAGTGATTGGAATAAGGAGAGGACGACTCACTGAGATTGACGTTGGCGAGAAGTGAGAAGCTTCGAATGCCATTCACGTCATTATTACATAAGACGATTGATATGTCAAGAATTTACACAAAGCATTCAGCTCGGTATAGTGTCAAGCCCAGCTGGGCTCCTAGGCTATGAACGACTCGTTATCGTACTAAAATTTGGGCTGTTAAAACAGAATAAGGGTTCCTGAACGTTGTGACTGAACATTGTTCAGGACCTTGACAGACCAAGCAAAAGACAGACAGACAATACCTACTAATGCACCTAATTTACCTTACGCCCGCCGAACCTGGGCGCAATACGGACGGTAGCTCAACATTCAACACAACGGAGCTACCGTACGCTGCGTACGAGGACATTTCTGGTTGTCCCGGCACCTCCCACCAACCTCCACTCCTGTTACTCGTACTCGCTCTCCAGTACCTCTACCCTGCCAACCAGCCCCACCCCACCCTCCTCGTCTTGGTGTCACTTTGGACTACCACGACACTCGACTCTTCTTTGATCCCCGAATACTCTATCACCCTACTCGTCGGCTCAATCCGTAGATTCACCCCACCCGCTTCTACCAAGCACCCTAAGATAATTCTATGTTTATGTCCACTCGGCCAACAGGAACCTATCGACCAACGGCGTCTTTCGTGACCGTATATCTCTAACTGGCAAACTAATGGAGGAACCTGGGACACTCTGGATCCCTCCGTACCTCAAGAAAATTGCCAATAGTGTCTCTGATACTCCTGACGCAGGTGTTCTTGAATCTGCCACTCGGCTGCGCGACGTGCTGAATAAGAGACAAAAGTCGTATGTGGTTGTTGAGCGTATTTGGCTGACTCGAGCAGCAAAGGGAGCGGAGAGAGCTTCGGAAATGCCATATTGACGGATGCATGTCATGAAGGAAATATGCTTTTGCATGTTGTGCCCCATTATGGACAGTTCGTACAGTATGGGTCGCATTCGCTTTGGGACATATGAGTTTGAGAAGGAATGCTCATTTTGTTGAGGTGCGTTCCCGTCCTTCTTTTTCCCCTACATGCACACACACACACATATATACTTATACTCTCCGCAGGCTATACCACTGGAGCTCCTGGCTCATCGCCGCACCCGAAGGCGGCCCCCAACCGCATTGACAGATCATTATAAGAAAGCACACAACCATATGTTTTAGTATTTGATACCTCGTTCGTTGAGGTGCGGCATATAGAGACCATATACCTATTTCAAGTGATTCAAGGCGCGAACCTGCACCTGCTCTTTGCAGATACGCCGCCGTCTGTCACAAATTTCGTCACCAACCTCGCGCCGCTCCTCCGCATATTGGACCGGGGATACGAGTACCATAATACGCTTTGCCTCCTCATCCCATTGATGGCGCTTACGGCGCTTCTTCTCTCTGGACATTATCAGTACTAGCACTCTAATTTGTTCCCGCCGCTGCAGCCGCCACGGAAACCCCAAGGAATAGGATTTTGATTGTGTCTGATGATTGTCTGCTTGCGTTACGCCCGACGGCAGGATTGTTGCAGCAGCATAGATCGGATTCTGCTGTCTGTCTCGCGGTCTCATTATGGCTTTGAGGGGTTGAAATAGCTCTTTACACAAGACTTGTGATAGTTTCAAGTTTAAAGCGTATCTGACCTGAAAAAAAATCGACATTAAATAAGGAAGAAAATGGTTGAACATGTGCATGTGTGTGCTGGTATTAATCATCTACTCTCATGGCATTCGTAAATACATCTCCAGGAACTAATCAACTAATTATGTATATGAAATGAAAATCAATAAAGTAGGAGCTATAAAGCAATAGACGACTGAGGATAGGTGATGTTAATGATCTCCGCCGTTTGGTGTTCCTTGATCCAACAAACATGTTTGCGTAAAAAAGCATAATCCATGTGGACCTCATCAAGTTTAGACCATGGAATATGTTTCATGTATTTCATGGGATCCATGCGGTCAAATTCAACTTTGAGCTTCAGATATTTCAAACCCTCCATATCAACATCGAGTCGGAACGGAAGCTTGAATGAATAGACAAGTGTTTGAGACCGAGCATCTTAGTTCGTTTTGGAGCAACCGGGTTCCAGTCGACATCTGCAGTTTCGGCCGATTCTGAGTCTGTGAGAGCTGGTTCTGAGTATGCATCCACATCTTCAGCTGATCCTGAGTCCGACTCTGTATCAATGTCAAATCCAACAGCTAATTCCATGCTAGCAGTGTAGGTATCGAGTGAAGACACGTGTGGTATGGTTGTCTTCAATGGCTTTTTGAATACTGCAGAATTGAAGCGTCGCAGAAGTAAGGTCAAGCAACAATTCACAGTCACGAAGTGAGAGCAAGGATGTGATGTCCAGTCGTGTGAAGTTTTGAAGCCCGATAAGACAAAGCTGATGTGGATGGCTTTTACAATTTCAATGATTCGATGAGACTCAAATCAGCTACTTCCCCATTTGATTCAAGCTTGTCTTTGTCTTCAGTTGGGAGCTCAACATTCAATGTCTTACAAAGCTGTCGCCGATCATCCTGATTGAGACGTACAAATGCTCGACCAAGGGATTCCAAGCTGGATACAGACCAGTCATCACCAGGGTTAATCGTAGCATTGACTTCCACACTGGAGATATCAAGGTTATCAAAATGTTGTTGGCAATCTTGGTACCACTGCTCTGCAAACGACGTCGGCCCTTCAGTGTGTATGATAATGATGTTTCCAGATCTTTGAACAAATTTGATAATACAATGTTGCTCGGACGGAACACTGAGGTTAGTGCTTTGAATTGTCGCAGAGATTGTTGGGGCATCCGCACTGCAAGTGGCAACAGGTGGCACTGAACCATCGACACTAGGAGTCGCACTGGCAGAAAGGACTGTTGGATTATAATATTGCTTTGCCGCTTCCGAAGCATGGACAGACAGCCTGAGTTGTGAAGACTCGAGAGGCTGTTTGGTGTTTTGAGCTGTCTCAGGGGCTAGCACCGCTATTTATCGTAGTATTTGGGGCAGGAAAGACTGAGACCTTGGTACTGAGAGTTGCAGCAAGGATGGTATTAGCACCGGAAGTTGATGGTAGCGCTCGAGGATCATCGCTGCCAGGTGTAGCAGAGATTACTGGAAGGCTATCACTGGAATATTCATCAGGCAGCCCAGGAGGGTTTTCACTGGGCCTCCTTTCAGCAGGGGGTGCTGAGCGACCACCGTTACTAGAACTTGTCAACTTCTTGAATCACTGTGACCAAGAAATCTCCTCATAATGACGGCATACTACGTATGTGGCAACTCCGACTCCCACAATCCCTCCTATAACTAGGGGAAGTCTCGAATGGGTCAAATGTCCAAGCATCGATCTGGTTAAACAGTCTGTCCATTGATGTTTTGAAATCAGAAAAATGCTGAGAAAGAAGCTTGATAGTACGTACAAGTATCAGGGATATTCCTTGTTGCGATAGAGGTTGTGATAAAGGTTCCCGTTGGCTAGAGCTCTTTATGTAGCTGCCAAACCAATCACCCACAGAAACAAAATTCAGATACAACGCTTAATCAGAACAAGGTGAATACAATCGTTTAGATCCACTTCGTAAGGATGTAAGGATACGACTGAGATGCTCATGGCAACAATAAAAAGGGCCTTGTTCGTCAATGGAAATATTTATTTACCATTGCTGGAGTAGAATAAGATAATACAAGATTGCTCGATGCAGGAGAGAATACAAGATTCGTCGCTCAGCCTGAGGTTGAACAAGGTGCAGAATACAAGATCATATATTCTTGGACATTCAATAGTCATCTAGGACGCGGCCATGCATCACTGATCTGCTGCTGGTAGGCCTGCAGTCCATATGGTCTACCATCGAAAGAAAGGGCGATGGAGCGAGTCATTACTAGTATGCAAGAAGCTTGCCGCATATCTTACCCTAATATTCTGTCTATCAAAGTCACAAATAGTTGTATGGCTGCATTGGGCATGAATCCATTTGCAATCTTCATTCGAAACATTGCCTTTGATGTGTATCTGCTGTAGTGTCTTCCAAATCTTCAAGTCTGCAAAAGTTGACCGTGTCGGATAGCCGAGAGTAAAACTGATACAACGGAGAGATGGAAAGTTAAAGGGACGTAAAAGGAAGACATTAGCAGGTAAGATGTAGATGAAGTGGTGGGGAGCGGCGGAACAGGGGGAGGGGTATTGTTGAACGATGGAGGATTGCTGAACGATGGAGGATTGCTGAACGATGGAGGATTGCTGAACGATGGAGGATTGCTGAACGATGGAGGATTGCTGAACAATGGAGGATTGCTGAACGATGGAGGATTGCTGAACGATGGAGGATTGCTGAACGATGGAGGATTGTTGAACGATGGAGGATTGCTGAACGATGGAGGATTGCTGAACGGCCGATTGACCGAAATTGGGATTGAATCCTGTAAATTCTGCGTGATGCGAGATGAATACATCAAGAAAGATACACGGAAGAGTCACGCACGGTTATGTAGGGGGATTATTGGGCTAGAAGTTTGTATAGCATTAAAAGCACTGAGCGGCATGCCAGTTGGATGAGACATCAAAGGCTGTGCAAGCGGAAACCCTGTAGGTTTCTGACCCAAGAACGAAGGTGAAGTATTGTTTGAGAATGGAGAAACAGAGGATGGTGCTCGAGTTGGAATCATGCCAGTAAAGCCAGTTTGAGTCGGTATCAAGGGTTGTAATAGGCTCTGATTCGCAGGAATAGGTGCGAATGGACCGCGAGGACCATTGTAATGCACCGATGGTTGTGGAGCGCTAGCTACGGGCGCCTGAAGAAGCTGACCCATCGGGGTCGATGAAAAACCCATACCAAGACCCGCTTGAAAGCTAGGAGGAATGACAACAGAAGGGGGCTGAATAGGAGTTGCTTGTTTGCGCATTTCTCCATGCTGAGCAAGTTTTGCAAATACGTCTTCTTCTGTAGTATTTGCAAGACTGTGGGTAGATGGTACAGGTGGTGGAGCAGTCGCTGGCGTCGATGTAGGAGCGGGCACAGTCGCAAGAGGCGCAAGTGCAGAGGCGGGAGTCGAAACTGGCGGTATAAGAGCGGGAGTCGAAACCGGCGGTGTAGGAGCCGGAGGTTGTGGAGGGGGTACAGAAGGAGCACGAGGGGCAGGATTTCCAACGAGAGGTTTCGTCGAACTAGGGCGATTTGTCCAAGCGTTGTCTTCAAAGCCACTTGCTACCGGTGCCACGGAGTTGGAACGAGGAGGATTAGGGGTCGTAGATGATACTGGCGCGTTTGTCGGTGTCGAGACCTGCGGGGACGACGCCCGCTGTATCTGGTCAGATGTGGTCGATATTGCTGAAATCGCATTTAGATCGAGGGTGAAGAGACGGTATTCTATTCCAAACTGTAATCCTGGATTTTCCTCGATGCAGAAACGCTTCCAACTGACAGATCTTTCACAGTAAGAGCGATTACTATCGTTATCTTGCTGAGCTGGGCCAGAAACCTGACATGAATCGTCACGCAGAGCTCTCACTCAAGGCGTACAGAGTGGCATATCAACACGCGTTAGAAACGTTACACCCTCTTCACCCAACGAGGCTGGGTTTGGCTCTCAACGTCTCCGTCTTCTACCATGGTGAGTGAGTTAATACCAGATAGACTTGCGGATTTGACTTGAGCCTTTTGATAGATATAAAGGATAGTCCTCTTGGAGCTTGTCACTTGGCAAAAAGCGCGTTCGATGATGCAATACTTGTCCGATACATCAAGAGATCACATGCTGCAGGACTCCATAGCAATCCTACAACTTCTGAAAGATGACTTGATTTTGTGGTCTGGGGAGATCAAGGTTTAGCAGTCATATCCATACTATGCATGACCCAGAAACATACACAGACTCGGATTATTACGCCACTTGGAATTATAGCTTACTTCTGATGTCTGTCTGTGTCAAAACATGCCTCTTTAATCAAGGACTTTCTACACCCCGTGAAAATGTTGCGGCAACAAGCATTGGAAAAACGAGAGTTGCGTCTGCGTACACCTTGAAAGGAGTGAGAAGATGAATGTCACAAAAGATGGGATAAACCTTGACAGCTTCAGCACCTGCTCGAATCTTCCCCCGAGAGACTGCTTCGTCTGGCCGAGCACCGGAATCTAATCCATAAAATTCCTGTCTGGTATTCTAGAATAACAACAAATGAGTGGATATCGAAATTGATAAACGCAAACAACCCACTATGAAGTCAGAGTGATCGGCCCTCGTTTCACTGACAGCTGAGGTTAAATTTGAAACATACGAGTTGCTTCAACATATCATCAATTGGAGCACACTCTATAAAGATTCTTCATCGGAGAATCGGCGTCCGCGAAGCATTGGTTCAAGGACAACAAATGCAGAACACGTGTAAACACACTGTCCTCCCATCAGACACATCATGGGGAAACGACCAATATTTACATGTGTTGGCAGCCGCGCCAACTATCTCAAAAACCGCAATAACATGGCCACTGGCTTTTGTATACTTGGTATAAACGTTCACATAAGTTCCTCTTTTCTCGGACTCTCATGACGTCGGAAAACATTCGACAAACGCACGATCTTTATATTGAAAAGATCGATTCCGTCTATGCCCTTGAACTGCTCGATCGCCAAGCCGTGATGGTGGGTCGACCTCTTCACGTTCATGTTGTCGAAACAGACGCATTATAGCTCGATCCTGTCGAATATGGCATGGGATTTGACAGAGGCGAATTGAATGCTTTTATCAACTCTAATGCGAATGAAGTCCTTTGTGAGCAAGTTCAGTTTGTCGTTGAGCTATTTGCCATAACATATGAGTATTTATAGTGCAAGAAGATATGGCGGGAGCCTTCAAGGATAGGAAGTGGGTACTTGTTCCCGACGCTGAACATTTGTACTACCTTGCCCAACTTTGGTGGGACAATCTTCGCCGTGCGCCAGACCAAAGGGAAAGGTATATTCCGGTGTGTCATCTTCTGTGTCTCTTCGTGCGTTCTTCTAACGTTTTGTCCAGCCAGAAAAGGATCTTGGAGTATCCAGATTTGGTTTCACTCTTTATCCGTACACCTTATTCCGGGCCAAGTCATGCAACATCCATCTTCTTGACGGGACTCCTGCTCAGAATGGCACCCGTGTCTGGTCATCTATCCCTCCATATATCTGGGCGGTTATCAGCAGTCATTTCATACGATATGGTGGTTATTATTCCCACATTCCGCCACATTTCACTCAAGAAAAATCCCATCTTCTCTGTGTTGGACGCATCATCCAGGCGCCGATTCCGGAAAGCTTTACCTCTAGCCTGCCACAACCCGATAGACTGGATCTAGATCAGGAGAAGGAGGAGGCTCAATCACAGAACAATCTGTAGACATGTGGAGATTACTAGGTTGATTGTTGGCCTTGCATCTGATTTCCATGGAGTAATGGTTATATCACAGCTTAATGCAGCGACTTCCCGAAATTTGCACCCGCAATGTTAATTACTTTGACAATCACTCTGTTGCAAGGAGTAATGTTCTGGTCTGAACCAGGTCCATCAAATGCATTATTGCCTGAACTCCCGAAAGTTCAAAGTTGAATTTAAAGGAAGTGCTGTCAGAAGTCTGACATAGCCTTGATGCATTAACAACAACCATCACCCCCACCACTCGTCATGGGTGCTTTGGTGGCATTCATTCGTTGCTCGGTGCGGCCGCTACGAGGGACTGGACTGTTATTGCCGTCGATAGGCTCATTTCCATTCTACCGCTTTTGCGAGGTCCCATACACCAACCACACCATTACCAACATCTACACCGACCCCATCTGCCTCTTCCTCACGCATTCCTGCATTCAGGCGTGCACCCGCATAGCCCCTCTCAGCCAAAGAATTGCCTCAACAGGTGGTTTCGGTCCGACAAGTATCATCTACGTATGCTACCCTGATTTAGCAAACTGTGCTGCTTGTGCGTGCTTCAGGCTGAGGAAGAAGGATCTTCACATCACTGCAACCACCACAACTACAGTCAACATACTCATCAAAAAGGACGAGGTCCTCTCGTCGACTCTCATGAATTCTTGTTGCCTTCATCCGCACTGTCACTTGCGTGCGCATCCAGCGCATCCACCGCGTCTACTGCCTTAGCATTCTTCGGCATCCAGAATCCGTTATCCAGCGACCGACTGGTATCTGTTCTGATGTGTTTTCATCCCGCAAAACGTTACGCGCCCCTTCGCCGCCACGCTGCCCGCCAGGAAGCGTGGACGGATCACCTGAATGTTTGTCTTGAGTAACCTTGTGCAAACTTGATACAATCAGAGGAGAAGAAAGGGGACAACTGTAGCGTTTGACCATGGCTGAACCGATCTGTCCTCGATCGCAGAACTCGGGTTCTTGTGAGAGTGAGGAGTTCATTCCTTTCATGCTTTTGACAAGCCATTGACAAGCCATTGACATTGGGAATGAATTGAAATTATCTGATTAAGGTCATACGGGAACTTGGGTTGTTGTAATTCGGACCTTGTAAATAACTGGAGAGAAGTGACAGAGAGGAGAAGAGATTGAAGGCACTTGCTGAAGTAGTGATTAAGAATTAAAGGAGAGTGGGAAAAGTAAAAAATTGCTATCGTCGGCGTGAGCGAAGTCGATGTGGACTGCCCCATTCATCAACAGCATCTGAGTTTCCTGGCAATACTGGCCTGGCCCTTTTTAAGGATGAGATAGGTTCGTGGGACAACCGCAAGTTCTCTGGCCACTGATGATTCATGCCCTGCAGAAATCGAGTCTTCTGCTGGTGAGATATTAGTATCAATGGGCTGACAATGAAACACCTTGGACGAACTAATGGAGACCCATTGTCACCCAATTCGCCTTCCTCTTCTAGGTCTGTGGAATGCCCTTCATCAGAATTGGCAGAGTCAGTCATTTCTTCTTTATATTCTCCCTTTGCATAGTCATACTTGTCGTCTGGGAGACCAAGTACAGTGTCGTCACGGCTACTTCCCCTGGTGTCATGGCTTGCTCTTTTCTTAAAAGACTTTGGGACCTCGATACCTTCCATGTGTTTTGAAATGAGTGCTATGCCTTGATTGAACAGTTCCATTTGGCTGGATTCCCAAATTTCCGCACACAACTGCTTTTCATCTGGGGACATGGCATATTCTTGCTCCCACATATTTGCCAGAATGAAAACAGGGCTAGTTGATGTCCTAAACGGAATGGCAAAAGGATGCTCGAAGACGTTGTTTGCTTTGGCAGTACACAAACGATTATTCTTGTCTTCCTCGAGATCATGGACCATGATCTCCTCGGTTTTATCACATCGACCAGTGGCCACAAGAGTAACTAGCCAACCTTCAGCAGGCATTTCCTGATCAAGGTCCTACATAGTACAAATGAGATCGAGTGATAAAATAGATCATCCAGCTGCATACCGTCAAGATTTGTTTCCTCTTTTCATTTGCTGTCTTTACAGCAGAGTTGGCAATCAACGTCTCTTCAACTTTCTTGATGGTGGTTCTGTCGAGTATGAAGGTAACAAGATGGGCATCGAGAAGCCGGTGAACATAGATGTTCACTATGTCAGACCTTGAGTTATATGATGGATGATCTTCAGAGTCAAGATTAACATACGCGGCATGAAATTGAGCCGGCAATCGATGTGAATGTTCCTCGATAAGCATAACCCATCATCCAGGCCCAACGATCCATTTGAAGATGTGGAGATTATACTTCGTTAAGAGGTGATATATCAATAAATGTGCTGCACGATGAATGTAAAATAACGCACATCATCATTGTCTCTAGTGTCCTTGAATGGTTTCATATGAGCGAGCTTGACCATGACATATTGGGCCGCTGTGCTCGACTTTTTAGTGACGGCACAAGTCCGAATCAAAAATTTCTTGTAGAACCAATGTTCTGGTACACGATCTTTCGCTGAGCTGTCCCGAGTGACAGCCTGCGTCTCCGGTGTTTCATACGTTTCTCATTTGTGCAGAGAGAGTTTTTGGCGCTGGCGTTTGCATCGAAGTCTGTTCCATTCTGTTCTGTAGTAAAGGTAAGGCAAGGGGAGCTTTGGAGAATTCTGGTACTTCTGGTCTTGAGGGAGAAAGTCGCCACAAAATGAAGTGAGGCTCCTCGCTTATCGATAGGATATCTATTGAGAGGTCCAGCTGAGATTTAAATACAACAATAATTCTGATGTGTAGGTGTGGTCCCTGGCCGCTTGACATACCCTTTTGCGACAATCAGAGCAAATAGAAATAACGGTCCTTAGAGCACAAGCCACCCGTCCTCGAGTCCCTGTAAAAACATGCCTCTTTGATCAAGGACTTTCTGCACCCCGTGCAAATGTTGCGGCAACAAGCATTGGAAAAACGAGAGGTGCGTCTGCGTACACCTTGAAAGGAGTGAGAAGATGAATGTGATAAAAGATAGAATGAATTTTGACAGCTTCAGCACCTGCTCGAATCTTCTCCCAAGAGACTGCTTCGTCTGACCGAGCACCTGAATCTGATCCAGTGGACATCGTCATTGGTAAACACAAACAAACCTACTATGAAGACAGAGTAATCAGCTCCATTTCGCTGAAAGTGATCATCGCTCAGGTTTAATGTTTCAACACAAGTTGATAAACTTACTATCAACATCGCATTTGCGATTTGATGCTTGCAAACACCTCCTCCAAGGACAATCATACCAGCTTTGCGAGACGTCCGTGACCGTTCATTGAGATCCCGGATATCCTGTACGATGTCGAGGACAAGGCCAGGGTTCCGGAAAGAATGGAAGTAAATCATGTCACCAATGGAGCCATCCGTCAGTGCGGGGCAGAATACAGGAATATAATTCTACTACCAGTTTCAGTAAAGACGGAAATGATGCGCCGGGATAAGACACACTTTATATACCCAGTAATATACAGATTCCTCATTGTTGATTTCCTTCCCTAATCGCCTGATAAACGAGCTCGGTGTCCAGACCATTCTGTCCTCTTTCTGTTCAGCCAGCATCGTATCAAGAATGGGTGCAAGCTAGTCCTCGAATTTGCAATAGTTGTCATCAAATTTCCTATACGGTTCATTCCACGCCTCCTCAGGTCTGCCCTGTCGAGATTGAAGTCCGCGAGGTAGGTTTTGCCTAGACATTTGATAAAATCCCTCCGGCTGTTGTGACCAGCATTGCGACATGCTTATGCTTAACGAGATAAAGGATAGCCTCGCGTAGACCGGATGATATGAGGTTCGAAGTATACCCTAGAAAAATATTACAACGAGTTTGCGCCCGGAAATCTGGAGACGAATAGTATTCTGATCCATCCTCATCCGAAGGCTCATCAGAGAGTCGCCACTTCCACTATTAAATGGGCCTGTCATTGCCAATTGCTTTATAAACGTTGATCCCTACGAACCATTCTGTTCACGATGTCAATTGCCTTACCAAGACTGTTTGCTTGAAATCCAATGCGCTCATAGCTTTGTAGGAACTGTGACAATGACAAAGGTTCCTCGAAATTGGGGCCTTGGACAGAAATATCATTCTCTGATATCGGTTCGGACGGTTGAAGAACAGCAGCAAAGGCCCCGGCGGGTATAGTCGTGGAGGTCATCAAAGAACAAACTTGAAATTTCGATTCTGACTTCCAAATCAGGAACGCCGACAAACACAAACTCTTGACAGTTGTGCCGTTACGCACCTTCTTTCGTTCAACGTCAAATACAACATCACCGCAAGCTACTTGCGTTGGTTTGAATGGAAGCTGCTGACAGTGCTCATAATGTCCCACTTCCTCTCTCTCCCCCAATCATTCATCTCGATGGAATACTAGAGCCTGACGGGCAGAATCCAGTCAACCCTTCGCTGTCAATGGTGAACAGAGTTCGAGGGCGACGTATCCCCAGAGATATGACAATGTTTAAGAACATACTTCCTCCGGGTAGGATACGTTCAAGGAATGATAGAAGCTTCGCCATGATATGGACATTGTAGTATATTTATTCAATTGTATATTGTCATTCGAGGATAATTAATATGCATCGTACTCAAGGAAAATTCCGATGACCGTCAACGCTGGAAACCCGCAAAACCTCTCTGGTAGGGCTGACCCCATCCTGTAGGATGTGCAGCAATGGCTATTGTTGTAATTAGGTAGGGGTTTAACAAGACAGCTGAGAAACATACCAGGTAGTGTTTACATGTTGCTGGTATTGTTGGTGTTATGGTCAGACTTCATTTGAGCGAAGACATTAGCAGGTGAGGTATTAGATGTAAATGAAGTAGTGGGGAGCGGCGGAACAGGGGGAGGGGTATTGTTGAACGATGGAGGATTGTTGAACATGAAGGATTGCTGAACGATGGAGGATTGCTGAACGGCGATTGACCGAAATTGGGATTGAATCCTGTAAATTCTGCGTGATGTGAGATGAATACATCAAGAAAGATACACGGAAGAGTCACGCACGGCTATGTAGGGGGGTGATTGGCTCGACGTTTGTATAGAATTGAAACCACTGAGCGGCATGCCAGTTGGATGAGACATCAAAGGCTGTGCAGGCGGAAACCCTGTAGGTTTCTGACCCAAGAACGAAGGTGAAGTATTGTTTGAGAATGGAGAAACGGAAGATGGTGCTCGAGTTGGAATCATGCCAGTAAAGCCAGTTTGAGTCGGTATCAAGGGTTGTAATAGGCTCTGATTCGCAGGAATAGGTGCGAATGGACCGCGAGGACCATTGTAATGCACCGGTGGTTGTGGAGCGCTAGCACATAAGCTCTTCTTATCTCGAACTCTCATGACGTTGGAAAACACTCGACAGACATACGATCTTTATATCGAAAAGATCGATTCCGTCTATGCCCTTGAACTAGTCGATCGTCAAGCTGAAATGGTGAGTCGACCTCTTCGCGTTCACGTTGTCAAAACAAACGTTACAGCTCGATCCTGTTGAATATGGCATGGGATTTGACAGAGGCGAATTGAATGCTTTTATCGACTCTAATGCGAATGAAGTCCTTTGTGAGCAAGTTCAGTTTGTCGGTGAGCTATTTGCCATAACGTATGAGTATAGTGCAAGAAGATATGGCGGAAGCCTTCATGGATGTGAAGTGGGTACTTGTTCCCGAACTTGAACATTTGTACTACCTTGCCCAACTTTGGTGGGACAATCTTCGCTGTGCGCCAGACCAAAGGGAAAGGTATATTCCGGTGTGTCATCCTCTGTGTCTCTTCGTGCGTTCTTCTGACGTTTTGTCTAGCCAGAAAACACTGCAGGGATTGGGAGATTTTTCGGGAAGAAAAACCCATTAGAAAGATGTCAAATAATTTCTAATTAGTTTTTCTCATGTATTACATAAAATTTATTTTGAGAAACAAAAAAGAAAAAGTTAAACAATTTCAATGCTTTTCCTTGAGGAAAACAATTTCTTTTTCTTTTGATTTTTCCTAAGATACAGATAGAAAAAATGAATAATGTTTCCAGTCTTTGTCTAGAGAAAAACATAATGTTTATCTTAATGTTTTCCTTTGTAAACACTTGTAGTATTTCTTTCAAGTAGTTCTCAGGTAAAATCCTTTGTTTTATTGGAAAAATTTA
>QGOB01000805.1:0-51991 GCA_003313055.1 Termitomyces sp. MG145
GTAGGTATAGAGTGGGCGGGGATGGGTTGGATAGGGGACCGGGATGAAAAGAGAAAGAGATATGGACAGTAGGTAAGGAAACGGAGAAGAGAAATGGAATGGAGAAATGAGTCATGGAACGGAAACGAGGCACAGAGACGAGAGACGAGAGATGGGAGACAAGAGACAAGAGACAGGAGACAAGAGACAAGAGATGGGAGACGAGAGACAAGATGAGAGAGAGAGAGAGACAAGAGAATAGATTGAGATTGAGATAGAGACAGAGACAGAGATAGAGACATGGAAATACGGAGAACTACGGTTAATATCAAGACTACCTGACTCGCATGCTACCCTATGGTTTATGTACTACCCTTCCACTAAGTTCCAGGTAGGATTCTAGCCAGGACCGAGACATCTGATTCCTCTAGCTAAGTCCCCGGACTGGCTCCCAGCCCCGGGGTCGTGATAGTGGTCGGGGTATGCTGGTACAGGTTACGGCGGGCTTGTGTTGGGCAGGTTGGCGGTCATGGTGCGTGGTGGTGGCACCCCTCGGCGCCACAGAAGCAGGTGGCATTGTGACATGCCGACGGTTTGCGGGAGGAATGTTGCGGAACGTTATGTGATGGCCGGGATGCTGGGGGTCCCGATGTATCTGGTGACAGGGAAGCCTTGGGGTGACGTGTCGGCCGAGATGCCAGGGTTTGGTGATGGCCAGGGATCTGTTTGGAGATGGCCACGGGTGTTGCTGGTGCAGCGTTGGGAGGTTGTTGGCAGTCCCGGAGGTGCGCAAGGGGTGCAGGGAAGGTGTGTGTCGGGGCTGGGGCAGCGTATGGGGGTCTGGAGATGGCGGGGTTGTGACAGCCACAAATTGTGCAAAGGTCATAGAGTAATTGAAGAAAGTAGGAGTCGACATGTTTAGAGGTGTGGAGATGATGAAGTCCAAAGAGTTGCTGGAATTTATTTATGGTTTTTGGTATGGCACATGGACCAGGACCCCCGCACAGACCATGATTAGTGATCATGGGACTTTGAGGATTTTCCTTTGACTGGGGACAGTCAGTTTTTCAGTCAAGGGGAGATGATATGACCTGGTCAGTGCTGGCTGCCCAACACCAACAAGTCGAACCATGCATGTGACCTCAGCATGTGACCACTACTGACCAACCTCTAACGACACCAACCATTACCGACCATTTCCTTAACGACTAAGCCAACCTTCAACAATCCAGCCCCCCCTCTATGGCCCCCGAATGGCGGCCAACGATTGATCATAAAATAATTTTCACTTAATATTTTTCTTTCTTGATCTACTTACAATTTTCTCATATTACTTACAATTTTCCTATTCAATAGCAGCCCCAACATGCACTATCACATGCAACCACTACGCTTACTATCTCTTACCAGTTTCCCCTTTTATTGTCTTATGTACCTATAAATACTGCCCTGTCAGTAGCTAATCATCATCAAATCATACCAGAGTCTAGTCCCCATTTCAGACTACACTTAAGATCTTGTTCTCGCTCTCGCTTCGTTAACGGCTGATTTGGGTTTACCCAGTCCAGTCTCCTTTGGTTTCTGCGCTAAGCTTAACAGTATTGTTAAACTTAGCACTTGTTGTCTTTGTTACATGCCATACAGGCACCCTCGTCTCGCCTTTGTCAAGCACTATACAGGTGCCCTTGTCTCGCCTTCATTAATGCTAGCACTTACAGCTAGCGACTTGTATATTCCCATTAACTCCTCCTACATTCCTTAACGACCTTCTGAGTCTTGACAGATCTCTCAACCCGCTGCGGTTCAGTAGCGACACTAATGGCCGCATCATTATCTCTTATCGCCCTCTCTCCCTTCCTTAACGACTCTGACCTCACAACTCCTTACCGAGTTTCTGGGACTTTGCTTGACTCCTCTCACACACACGTAATGCTACTACTTGCTAGCTATCCCTATCTAGCTGGTCTTGTTGGTTGTTTCCTGCATGGCAGCTAGGCAGCAAGTCAGTGCATCAGCAGTCCCTGAAGGGCAAAGAGCGTGCGGGAGAGGATGACAACAATGATGAGGAACCGGTAAGGAAAACGTTTGGCCTTGTAACCGTTAAGTGTTAAGGGCTTTGTTAGACTCCGACAAAAAGCAAGGGCAAGAAGAGGGTGGCAATTAGCGATGACAAGAGTAATGAAGAGGTAAGATTTTCTTTCCTTTGTTAACAGTATTCTGCTAACAGTTTTCGCCAGGAGTTCATGCCCCCTGCATTGTTCATTGACTGGGAGCTCAAGAAGTTGCTGTGTGGGCACTTGCCCTCGACAGTTTTGGATTTGGGAGTGGGTGCAAGGGAATGGGTTGGCAGGAAGGAGAGGAAATTGGCAGCCCCTGCAGCGAGGGCGGCGTTCTAGGAGCAAGTCAGGGCGGTAAGCATTTTTCTGTCATTCCTTAGCAATTACTAGTCTAATGGTTCTTGCAGTAGTGCAATGGTTGCTGGGCCCTTAATGACCCAGAGGGGTGCTGGTACCCTACCAGTACCTTTCCCTGCTACCGGTGCAATGAGGCCAGCAAGGGGTGTTTGGCACATGGGCAATCATTGTGTGGTCGTCGTGGGGGTCACAAGGGGAAGAAAGCAGAGGATGTGGCCTTGGTCATGGCCACCAGAAAGTACTTGGAGGCACAATGAGAGATAGCGGCGGGTGGCAGGGAGCCTGCTGTTAAGAAGGCAACTCTCCTCCTGCCAACATGACAGGAGGGGACAGTAGCAGATGGAACCGGCAAGGGGAAGGGACCAGTAAGGACCACTGTCATGAAGAGCCGATCTGTAGTGGAGTCGAGTGAGGACAAGGAGATCCCGACTCCTGCAAAGGGGTTGAAATGGTGCTGGATAGAGTCAGGTGAAGAAGGGGTGGCCAAGGGGTCACAAGAGGCAACTCCTGCAGAAGAGAGAGCGGCAGTGGCTAAGGCCATCGAGCAGAGCTTGGGCGGTGGCAGAGTGCCAGAGGAGGGAGGGCCAGTGGCAGGTTCAAGCAGCAGTCGGTAAGTGGCTGGCCTGCTAGACTTCACAGCTTTTGCTAATGGTTGGTTTGTTACTGTCAGGCTGGTAGAGACAGAGACCCCTGAGGTCGAGATGGCAGACGGAACGGGCCAGGAGACAATGAGGAAGTCAGTAAGTGACTTTTCCTTAGCAACTGTTTGTTAGTATTAATGACTTCGTTCAGCCATCAGACTTCAGAACTCCTCCTTGACCGACTGTTGAGGAGGAGGAGATCCAATGGTTGGGCAAGGACCTGCTGGTCCCAGTCCCCTTCAATCCCCAGGGCAATTTGGAGCAGTACTGGTCGAGGGCAGCAGAGATCTGCCAGCTGATGGGGAGGGAGTTGGTGGTGGCGGAGAACAATCTTTGGGCGGCACGGGTCCAATTTAGCTTGTTGACATGGGCATGGGGTGCCCTTTTATGGTAACAGGATGACTGCAACACTTTTATTGCATGACAGTCAGAGGTGGGGGTGACGAAGGAGTATTGGGGAGAATTGGGCAATCTGCCAATCCCAACCAATGATGACTTCACCTCCAACAGCTCCTAAAAAAAACAAACTTTAGTCTTGTTTTTATCTGTGTTGCAGACTGACCCCCTTAAGGGGTTTTTTAAATAAAACAAATTTCTTGTGAAAGGTCAAAGTGAAAGAAATAAACAGATCGAAAAGGTAAATGCTCAGTAGATCATCATGGTGCTTGCACAATGTCGCTTAAGGACTGCATCTTAACAAAAGGTGAATGGGGAATGGTGGTGACAAGTTAGAAGAGATAAATAAAGAGCTTAACGGTAGGCATGTATGTCAGAAAGCATACGTAGAAAGAAAGTCTATGATGAATAGAAATGGGGTAAGTAAAGATGACGAGGGAAACAAAACAATCAAAACGAGGGCTTATCAAAAGCTGTTAAGGTTTTGGGGGTTTTAACGGTGAGTGGGGCAGTAAACGGTATTTTCTAATCTTCTTCAACGGCATTGTCCAATGTTTCGTCGAGATTATTAAGGGAGTCTTCATTGTCTAGTAAGTCGGTTTCTTCTAGCATCCTTAAATGGTCGGTATTGATGTCAAAGGCACTGGTAGGGATAGGGATGTGATTGCAGGTGAAATAAGGGACTAAACAGAAGGCTGCTACTGGTTGGTGGAGTACTGATCCATCCAGTTTGCAGAGAATGTAAGCGCCTCCTCGGTTATGCAAGATTACCGCTAATGGTCCTAGGTATTGAGGTCTCATTTTCTTGTTATGGGTGACATTTACATGTTCCTCATCAATACTAGGTCTCCTTGCTTAAAGTCGTAGTCTCGTATTGTAGTGGCATGTTCTTGTTCAAAACAAATAGCGGCTAAACGGCAGGCAGTAAGAACAATGTCGTGTAAATGGTCAAGATTGGCTTGTCTGCGTTGGAGGTTGATGGCGCATCGGGCAATGAGGTCAGTAGTCGTTAACAAGGAATTGAGAGGTGGCTGGAGGTAGGTTGCTTCTACGATGTCAGCTAGGAACAAGGGATGGATACCAGTAGCGGCATAGTAAGGGGAACAGCCCATGCGGCAGTGGACGGTAACACGCTCTGACCAAAAGACAGAGTAAGCGGCTGAGCTCCACTTGGACTGGTCTCCGTTAACGGCTTTGAAGAGGGCTTGTCTAATGTCGAAATGAGGTCATTCAGCAATACCATTAGCACATTTGTTGTAACCAGATATGCAAATGTGGTTTATGTGGTACTTGATGGGGGGACCGTTATCGGTAACAATTTCATTAAGGGCGCCCCAATGGCAGATGATGTCTTCAAAGAGCCACTTAGCAATAGCATCGGTATTTTTGTGAACGAGCATGTGGAATTCAGGGTAATGGATTAACAAACAGCGCCCTTGGATGATATATTTGAACTTGTTTGAAGGTGGCATGAACATGGTGTCAATATAGATTTTGCTGAAGAGAGCAGCAGGGGTAGCGACGGTAGGCAGTATGAGGACTTTGGTCGTTTGGTGGACTTGGCAAATGTGGCACGAGCGGATGTACCAAACAATATTGGCCACTACCTAGGGCCACTAAAAGCGCTCCAGCAGGGTGGCTCTCATAGCAAACAGACCACAATGTCCAAGGTCATCATGCATAGCATGTAGGATGCAAAGTTGTGAGTCGGTCAGTATGAAGAGCTTGTGTTCACCATTACAATTGCATCGCCAAAGTTTGCCATTAGCAAGGAAGAAGCCGCTAGCATAGCAAAGGAAGGTAGTGAGGGCTTTGTCATCAAGGCCTGGCGGTTGCTTGAAGTCGGTAAGCCACTGCTTAACAAGTTGAACTCTTTTATTGCTGGAAAGAGCCTTGGAGGAGTGGGGGACGTTGTCATAGGAAAGGGCGTTGGTAACGGGTGGAGTCAAGACTTTGATAAGGGGGACGGTGTCGTTACCAAATGTTGCTAGAGTTGGAAGGTAATGGGCAAATGGGGGTAAATGAGAGGTGGCAGAGGCTGAACGGGCAAGGGCAGTTGGTAACTGAACATGGTGCATAAATCTGTGCATACGATTGACTCAGTCTTCGAAGATGTTGTTGTCGGCTTTGTCTGGGGGAGGGTCGGTAGGCTGTAATGGTCATCACAAAAGTCCATCAGGTCCATGGAAGGTTCCTTTAACATGTACAAGCTTGAAGTGGAACATAAGGATAGCCATGATCCAGCGGTTCATACTAGCTGAAGGCTGAATGTCAGGGTTCTGCAGCATACCTTTAATGTAGCGCGCATTGACTTCAATAATAAGGTTCCTAACGCCTAGGAGGTACATTCTTAGTGCCTGCAAGGCTCGGTACAAACTGTAAAGCTCAAGCTTGGGCTGACTGAAGCAAGTTTTGTGTTTGTTAAGCGTGATGGAACCGAAATGGTTATAGCAATGTTGTTTACGATTGTCAGTAGTGCACTGGCAAAGGTAGAAACCGACCGCTATGTAGGACGTGTCGACTGCTGAGATAATGGGGTCGTCGGATTTGTAGTTGATAGGAACAAGGGGTTTAGCGTTGTGCAAGGCCTTAACAAGGTCTTTCTGAGCGTTAAGCTGGTCTGGTCCGAATTTGAAGGGAACACCAGTGCAGGTGAGCTTTGTTAGGTGATGGGCACGATGGGCAAAGTTCTTAACAAACATCTGGAGGACTCCAATGGTACCCAGGAAGGCGTGGACTTCGGTTAACGACTGACAAGGGCCCCAGCAGTCCAATAGTGCTAAATGGTTTTCGTCAGGGACTCAGCTGTTAGGGGTACAAACGTGACCAAGGATCTTGAACATAGGCACGCAAAGGACTAGTTTATGACTGGAGAAGGTACCACCGCAGTACTTCATCCGCTGAAGGACACGATTCAAGAGTCCAAAGAACTCCCAAAGCGCTAAACAAATGTTGGGGTTGTCGGAATGCTTAGCAGGTGTGCTGTTAATGAGTTTCCAGTCCTTCGGGCCTTTAATGCCGACGTTGTCAATGAAGCTGAAAGCATTATGGGGGATCTCGGGCTGGAGGATATGGGTGACATTGTCATGGAAAATGGGCACAGCGTTAGTCCATCCCATCGGTAGCGTTACTAAATGGAGGGCACCAAACGGGGTCTGAAAAGTCGTTAAGTCATGGGAAGCGGAATCTATAACACATTTGTCGTAGCCAACATAAAGGTCAAGGGTAGCACCACAAATGCGGCCAGCGAAGGATTCAGCAACGTGGTCAGGGAAAGGGGGAACACCAGAGTGGCAGATCATGACTTGGTTTAATGGTTCGAGACTGTGGACTAGGCAAAGTTTACCATTTTTCTTCAAGACACAAAACCAGCAGGACTGGTAAGTGGAGTTTGAGGGTTTGTAAATGCCTGCTTGGATCTTGTTACGGATGATCTTGCAGATCTCCTTTTCAAGGCCTGGCAGTATCGGTTGGTTGTGCTGAACCCAAGGAACGTGAGGGATGGTCGGTATGTGGACGGGAGGGAAGAAGTCGGGTCGTAGGCTGCCTCTTTCAGAATCTTCCCAGGCAAAGGCATTTTGTTGCTTAGCAACAAGGTCCACAAGTACATTGGTCACCAAGAATGTGTCGTTCGATTTGAAAGTCTTTGCTAACCTGGCTAGCAATGGGCCTGATCTTCAAAGTGACTGGCTTATATTTCTTTTTGACTTGGACTCCTTTGCATTTTGGCTCGGCGGTGGCGTAAACGGCTGGGAAGAGGACGTTAACATAAACAGGGGCTGAGAGGGTATCAAGCATTCCAGATGCTTGGCCAAGAATCGAGGGATCAGAGAGACTAGTGGAAATGAAATAAGAGCGGGGCGGAATAACAGTTTTGGTAAGGTCGCTAGCGGTCGCATATAAATAGGCAAGGGAGAGATTGTCGGTAACTGTTTTTGGGTTTTCTAATATTTTGGGGTCGAGCAGGGTATGTGATTGCACTATAACAGAGTGCTTTTGATGGTCGTATTTGAGGACAACCGCTAAGTCTTCCTCAGAGTCACTAACTGTGAGGGTGGTGGCAAAAGCAATGGGGCAGTCTGGCACTATACTTGGGCTGAACCTTCTGTTGCTTGTACTGACCATGGGAAAATGTAGGGATGGTGCAACGGAGTCCAGTATTGGGATCCGTTATTGTTATCATGGTTTCCATTTCGCTAAGGGTGTCGACGGTACTCTTGGTTAAGACATCAAAAGGGCAGCCAAGTAGAATATCATAAGCGGGTGAGCATAGAACATGTATTTGAAGGTATAATGTGATACCGCCGACGGTGCAGGGGATGTTATGAGCTAGACCAAGAGATTTGTCCATAGTACTGTTAGCACTC
This sequence comes from Termitomyces sp. MG145, assembly GCA_003313055.1. Lineage (NCBI taxonomy): Eukaryota > Fungi > Basidiomycota > Agaricomycetes > Agaricales > Lyophyllaceae > Termitomyces > Termitomyces sp. MG145. Next base: position 7,798 of record QGOB01000805.1, read on the forward strand.
TGTATGTTCAGAATGATGCTGGAGTCATAGGATACACTGAGATAGTTAGCAACTTCAGCAGACATAGATATGATCTGGGAGCCGCTATCCACTATACATTTGATTTCCTTGTGATTGTCAACCAAGAGCATGATGGACCGAATTGCCTGAGATTCCTGAGCAACCGTTAATGTAACCGGCTCCTCACCAGGTAGTAGCAATTTGATGTATGCTTCCACTAGGTCTACCAAAGTGACTTGGGCTCTGGCAACGTTGGTAAGTGGAGGGTCGGTAGCAGGGGTGTTGTTAAGGGAAAAGAAAGGCAGAGCATTGTTGAGGATGTCAGTAGACTCTTGGAAAGCAGTAACGTTAGGGAGCACGGTTTGTTTAGGCGTAACGGCATTTCTGAACTGGTTCTGGATGTCGTTAGAGAGGGAGCAAAGTTTGCCGACAGAGACAGTAAGCTTGGTCTGGAGTACCCCATCAAAAACCTGCTTGAACTGTTCGATGTCGTAGATGGGGGCCGTACTCTGATAAGCAGCATCAGGTTGTTTGTCCGGAGTGCCAAAGTTTCAATTGGTTGGGGGCTGATAGTGAGATGAGATGCTGGAATAAAGGTAGACAGGGGGATTGACCATGGGAACATTGTTAACGACGGGGAGTTCGGGGGCTTTAGTGGTACCGGTGGCTTTGTTAGTGGCTGGGGCAGATTGCTTGTTAGTGACCAGTGAACTGGCAGTGGCGGAGTCATTAATGGCTTTAGGTGGAACCGGTCGATATCCCTTAGCACAAGGGATCTCAATACTGTTGAAGACTTCCACGGGGTGTCGTAGAGCGTAGAGTTCCCATTCTAATGCAGCGACACATTCTTCCCTGGATAGCATTCCTGGGCTAGCAGTTTTCAGTTGCAAGACCTCATGGATAAATGTCTGCAACATGCCTTGGAGCTGTTCTGCATCAGGGTTAGCGTTAGCGGAGAGGCGGCTGGTAAGAAGCTGATTGGGGTTAAGCCTGTGCCATTTGTTGATATGTTCCATGTAGAGCCATTTGTCAATGTAGTTAGGGATCATAGCACCAGACAGTAAGACGACTTTGCCTTCATGGTTCTGACGGATCTTGCCTTGACCAATGAAGCTTTCCAGCTTAACACAATTGCCTCGTACCATAGTGTGACCGGTTTTGCCGCAGAAGTGGCAGCTGTTGCTAGGAGGTCGGGAGACGTGGGACTGAGAGCTGTTACCAGCAGTTAATGCAGCCATCTTTTCCTCCATGCATGCCAGAGTGTTAACGATAGTGGCAGCGGCGATGTTGAGAGGTTCCTTTTTAATGATGGTAGTCAGTATGGGGGCAGCAGTGTTAATGGTAGGGGTTTTAGTGTTAGCAGTTGTCAGTTTCTTTGAAGTCGTAGTGGTGTCAGTACCCTTTAGAACCCACTTGGCAGCTTCAAAGACTTGGTCTACCTCATAGGGGTCCTCCGGGTGATGATCGGGAAGAGTGATTTCTGAATGGTGGACAAGCTTGGACCATAACAAAGTTGGTATGCCTTGCTGGAACAAACAACATTCCTCATTCTGGTAGATTTTTTTTTGGCAAGAAGCCAATGTGCCAGGTGCTGGAAGTCCCTATAGTAATCCGAGAAGTGTCCGAGAGTAGTGATACCGGCAGAGAAAGTCTGGTTAACGAGTCGCTCGAGATCCTAGAGAGTGTACCGAGCAGATTCCTCAGCACCAGGGTATAAACGAAAGACCGCTGTCTTCCACTTGGCGTAGGTATGGTCGCTAAACTCTGGCAAGCCAAGCCAGGTCTCCGCGGTGTCATACAATACATACTGAGTGGTGTTGATATGACTCTATGTCTAAAGTCATAAGTCCTGGTTAAAACAAACCATACTATGTGCTGAAAACTGTAGGCATAACAGGCAGACAACTCCTCAGAAACCAGAAAACATGGGAACACTTAAATAATTCACATTGCTGAAGGGCTAATAAAATAATAGAGTATTTGGACAAGCAAAGGGACGAAAAATGGGCAATTAAATATCGATTATTATTGCTGGAATGGTGGACATAGCAGATCTCTGCCAGATATCTCTAATCAAGAGATAATCAAAGAATCTGACATCTTACTCCATGGAATAAAAAGATAGGAAGGTCCGGAATATCAAATCATCGAAAATAGGCAAAGAAGGAAAGAGGGGAACCATAGGAATAAGAGGGAATAGTCCGGAACAAGGAGAAAGAATTTTAGGAATGATTCTGACTAGGGGAAAGACCCATAAGGAAAGATGATCAAAAGAGGAAATGTGGTTGCCACCAGAATGAATGAGATGGATCAATAATGATTGAAGGAAGATCAGGAAACATAGGGAACGAAGTAGGAAGACTTAGGAAGAGCTGGGGAAAGCTCTGGGTTCAGGAGAGTATTTGGTATGTCAGAACAAGGTGAACTATCAGATACTCTAGAGGACAGAAGGAAAAGGGCTGGCTCAGAAAAAGTCAGGACATCGGACCACATGGAAATATGAATGTTAGGAAGAAGGGTATCAGATGAATATGTTCCTAGTATGTTTCAGACAGCTGGAACAAGTACATTCATGTCCTTCCAAGACACATGAATGTTTTCCTGGAAGTAGAAGAACTCCGGAATATGGTGACTCTAGGACTTGTCAGGCAAGCCCCAGAAGCATCAGAAGTCATGGAATATGAAGGGATAGGTGGAAGGGACAGAATATTAGGTCTTGAGGCAGCAGGAGGGACCGATGTTATTGTTCCCTCCTCAGAACATGAATGTTTCATGGAAACAGTGAAACTCCGGAGATTCTTCATGAGTCTATCATGTTCTATGCAGAAAATGGTTATCAATTAACTTATTGGTAACGGAACATGGCGGATGGACGGAAAATAGGCAATGTTTCAAGGGAATTCAATGGAAAAGGGATATAGTAATCTACTTATAGAATTCTCAAGTCACATGGAAAGATGGTCTGTGCACCCATTAGAACAGTATAAATAGAGTAGAAATAGGTTAGAATCGACAGGCAATTAGTGGATAAAGGCTCGGTGGTTCCCAGGGAGTGAATCACTTAGGCTGGATTTCATTGAAAAACCTCTACTTTAGCTTTCGGACTTATAGTCAGGAAACTGGTATATAAACATCAATACAAAACTTGTTTGCTTTAGAACGGTTTAGTGTGATTTGCTACCAAGCCCCGGAACTAAATGAATGTTGGGATTGTTGGGATGCTTAGCAGGTGTGCCATTAACAAGTTTCCAGTCCTTTGAGCCTTTAACGCCAACATCCTCGATGAAACTGAGCGCGTTATGGGGGATCTCGGGCTGGAGGATATGAGTGATGTCGTCATGGAAGATGGGCACAGTGTTAGTCCATCCCATCAGGAGCATTACTAAACAGAGAGTGCCAAATGGTGTCTGGAAAGTTGTTAAGTTGCGGGAAGCAGGGTTGATAACGTGTTTGTCATAGCCAACATAGAGGTTGAGGGTAGCGCTGCAGATGCAGCCAGCAAAGGATTTGGCAATGTGGTCGGGGAAAGGGGGAACTCCAGAGTGGCAGATTGTGATTTGGTTTAACGGCTCAAGGCTGTGGACTAGATGAAGTTTACCGTTTTTCTTCAAGACACAAAACCAGCAAGACCGGTAAGCAGAGTTTGAAGGTTCGTAAACGCCTGCTTGGATCTTGCTACAAATGATCTCACAGATCTCCTTTTCAAGGCCTGGCTGTATTGGTTGGTTATGCTGAACCCAAGGAACATGGAGGATGGTCAGTATGTGAACAGGAGGGAAGAAGTCAGGTCAAAGGCTGCCTCTTTTGGAGTCTTCCCAAGCAAAAGTGTTTTGTTGCTTAGCGACAAGGTCCACGAGTACGTTAAGCTCATCTTGGGTAAGAAAGCCGGTATTGTGTTCCTTAACAAAAGTCGCTTTGCGGTCTTCGGTAAAGCAAGGAGTCGGTAAGAAGGGAAGGGGATTAGGATCGAGCTTGGGTATGTTTGCTAAGGGGTCGCCAAGGATGTGGCATTCGATTCAAAAGTCTTCGCTAACCTGGCTAGCAACGGGCTTGGTCTTCAATGCGACTGGCTTATATTTCTTCTTGACTTGGACTCCTTTGCATTTTGGCTCAGTGGCGGCGTAAACGGCGGGGAAAGGGATGTTAACATAAATGGGGGCTGAGGGGGTATCAAGCATTCCAGATGCTTGACCAAGAATTGAGGGATTAGAGAGACTAGTGGAAACAAAATAAGAGCGCAGCGGGATAATGGTCTCGGTAAGGTTGCTAGCGGTTGCATACAAATAAGCAAGAGAGAGATTGTCGGAAACTGTTTTTGGGTTTCCTAATACTTCGGGATCAAGTGGGGTATGTGATTGCACTATAACAGAGTGCTTTTGGTGGTCATATTCAAGGACGACCGCTCAGTCTTCCTCAGAGTTGTTAACCGTGGGAGTGGTGGCAAAAGCAACAGTGAGGTCCGGCGCTATACTTGGGCTGAACCTTCTGTTGCTTGTACTGACCGTGAGGAAATGTAGGGATGGTGCGACAAAGTCCAGTATTGGGGTCTGTTATTGTTATTGTGGTCTCTGTTTTGCTAAGGGTGTTGACCATACTCTTGGTAAAGACATTGAAGGGGCAACCGAGCAGGATATCGTAAGCGGGCAAGCATAGAACGTGGATCTGAAGGTACAGTATGATACCGCCAACAGTGCAAGGGACGTTACAAGCTAGACCGAGAGATTTGTCCATAGTACTGTTAGCGCTCTGCATGTTTAGAATGATGCTGGAGTTGTAAGAGATGCCGAGATAGTTAGCAACTTCAGCAGACATGGAGATGATCCGGGAGCCGCTATCCACTATACATTTGATTTCCTCGCAATTATCGACCAAGAGCATGATAGACCAAATTGCCTGAGATTCCTGAGCAACCATTAATGTAACCGGTTCTTTGCCAGGCGGTAACGACTTGATATATGCTTCCACGGGATCTATCGAAGTGACTTGGGCTCTGGTGGCATTGGTAAGCGGAGAGTCAGTAGCAGAGGTGTCGTTAAGGGAAAACAAAGGCAGAGCATCGTCGATATGTTCCATGTAGAGCCGTTTGCCGATGTAGTTGGAGATCATAGCGCCAGATGGTAAGACAACCTTGCCTTTGTGATTCCGACAGATCTTGCCTTGACTGATGAAGCTTTCCAGCTTAACGCAATTACCTTGTACCATAGTATGACCGGTTTCACCGCAGAAGTGGCAGTTGTCATTAGGAGGTCGAGAGGCGCGGGACTGAGAGCTATTACTGGCAGTCAATGTGGCCATCTTTTCCTCCATGCATGCCAGAGCATTAACGATAGCAGCGGCGGCAATGTCGAGAGGTTCCTTTTTAATGATGGTAGTTGGTATAGGGCCAGCGGTGTTAACGGTTGGGGTCTTAGCGTTAGTGGTCGTCGGTTTCTTCAAAGTCATGGCAGTGTCAGTACCCTTCAGAACCCATTTGGCAGCTTCAAAGACTTGGTCTACCTCATAGAGGTCCTCTGTGTGATGATCGGGAAAGGTGATTTCTAAACGGCAGACGAGTTTGGACCATAACAAAGTCGGTATGCCTTGCTGGAATAAACAGTGTTCCTCATTTCAGTAGATCTTTCCTTTAGCTAGAAGCCAACATGCCAGGTGCTGGAAGTCCCTATAGTAATCCGAGAAGTGCCCAAGAGTAGTGATACCAGCTGTCACGACCCCACCATCTCCGGACCCTCCTATGCTGCCCCAACCCCGGCACACACCCCCCACACCCCCCGCACACCTCCAGGACCACCGACGACCCCACAACGCTGCACCGGCAACATCCACGGCCATTCCCAGACAAACCCCTGGGCATCACCGAACTCCGGCATCTCAGTGGACACATCACTGGGCCACCTGCTTCTGTGGCGTTGATGGACACCACCACTACATACCATAGCCACCGACCTGCCCGACACAAGACTGCCACGACCTGCACCAACACACCCTGACAACTGTCACGACCCTGGGGCTGAGAACCTGCCCTGGGACCTAACTGGAGGACAATCAGATGCTATGGTCCTGGGCCAGGACCCTGCTGGGTACTTAGTGGAAGGGTAGTACATAAACCATAGGGTAGCATACGAGTCAGGTAGTCTTGATATTAACTATAGTTCTCCGTATTTCCCGTACTCTCTGTCTCTGTCTCAATCTCAATCTATTCTCGTGCCTCTCTTCTCTCTCTCTCTCGTCTTGTCTCTTGTCTCTCATCTCCGTGCCTCGTGTTTCTGTTCTGTGACTTGTATCTCTGTTCCGTATCTCTCCTCCATTTCTCTATCTACTGTTCCATATCTCTTCCTCTCTATTTCTACTCTCTGTTCCGTGTCTCCTCTCGTCCCCCAGTTACTCAACCAATCCACCCCCCATTCGTTCCATACCCATCTCCACCCACTCCCGAAACTACCTCTGCCCCCCCAATCAATACTACCCTCCTGCTCCCTGTTCCCCCCTCCATTACAAACCCCCCTACCTTCTGAACTTGTGCTCCCCTCCCCAGAGCACTTTCTAACCTCGCACACGTCGCTACTCGTACCCCAGAGCATCCGGACTTCACCCCGGACCACTCATAGCTGTACCGGAGCTTCTGAGAAGCCCTGGACCTGTACTTGGCCTCCCAAGCTTGCCTAGTAAGGACTCGCCAGTGTAGCTGAGCCCCCATCATCAGCGGGACCTGACACTGGCAGAGAAGGTCTGGTTAATGAGTCACTCAAGATCTTGGAGGGTGTAACAGGTGGATTCCTCAGCGGCAGGATATAAACAAAAGACTGCTATCTTCCACTTGGCATAGGTATGGTCACTAAACTCTGGCAAGCCAAGCCAGGTCTCCACGGTATCATACGATATGTACCGAGCGGCGTATTCCTTTTTCTGGTTATTGTCGTTAACAGCGCAGTCCGCTAAGAGATATTCGAGCTCACGGAAGTACTGGGCAAGCTCTCGAGGGCAACTCTCATCCTACTTGGGTGTGGTAGAGTTGTTGCAGGGTGGCATATGACAGGAAAGACGGGTGTCACCCATGGCAGTAGGGTTAACGGATGTTGGTAAGGGTGTAGTAGGTTGGACTGGGGAGTAGGGATCAGGAGATAACAGCGGTACCAGTGCATCAAGGAAGTTGTCGATGTGATGGCCTGGGAAGTTCTCCAGGAGTTTGTTAACGTCAAGAAGTTCCCTAGTGGTAGCGAGTTCCTCTTCAAGGTTACGAGGCAGAGTCGTTAAGAGTGTTAACGGCGAAGGAGGGGGAATGTCAAAAGGGATAACAGGGAGTGAAGATTCGGTAACGAGACGTAAGCGGTTTTTGGCCTGGAGGTGAGTTTCCGATGGAATTTTGCTATAGAACCCCTCGTGGTGGGCTCCAAAATGATGTGCTGACTTGCCGCCTAGCTGCCGTGCAGGAAACAACCAACAAGACCAGCTAGATAGGGATAGCTAGCAAGTAGTAGCATTACGTGTGTGTGAGAGGAGTCAAGCAAAGTCCCAGAAACTCAGGAAGGAGTTGTGAGGTCAGAGTCGTTAAGGAAGGGAGAGAGGGCGATAAGAGATAACAATGCGGCCGTTAGTGTCGCTACCGAATCGCAGCAGGTTGAGAGATCTGTCAAGACCCAGAAGGTCATTAAGGAATGTAGGAGGAGTTAATGGGAATATATGAGTTGCTAGCCATAAGCGCTAGCGTTAACAAAGGTGAGATGAGGGCACCCATATGGTGCTTGACAAAGGTGAGACAAGGGCAACCGTTAAGCTTAGCACAGAAACCAAAGGAGACTGGACTGGGTAAACCCAAATCAGCTGTTAACGAAGCAAGAGCGAGAATGAGATCTTAAGTGTAGTTTGAAATGGGGATTAAACTCTGGTATGATTCGATGATGATTAGCTACTGACAAGGCAGTATTTATAGGTACATAAGGCAATAAAGGGGAAACTGGTAAGAGATAGTAAGCATAGCAGTTGCATGTGATAGCACATGTCAGGGCTGCTATTGAATAGGAAAATTGTAAGTAATATGAGAAAATTGTAAGTAGATCGAGAAAGAAAAATATTAAGTGAAAATTATTTTACAATCAATCGTCAGCTGCTGTTTGGGGGCCGTAGAGGGGGGGCTGGATTGTCGAAGGTTGGCTTGGTTGTTAAGGGAATGGTCGGTAATGGTCGGTGTTGTTAGCGGTTGGTTGGTAGCGGTCACGTGCTGAGGTCACGTGTGTAGTTCAATTTGTTGGTGTCAGGCAGCCAGTGCTGACTGGGTGTATCACTGCTATTACCGGTCGCCATTAATACTTTGCCAACCAAAACAAAGCTGTGGAACTTACCTTTGGAATCGTCATTGTTTGTGCCCTTGTATCGGCCCCTTGCCTTGGAGTCTTAGGGGTTTGCAATAACACGGGCGACTCTGCTCCCGTGTTACTGACTACGCCTACTTGCAGGCTTGAGCCCTCCCCACGGTCCTCCCTTGTCCTTGTACCGGTTGATGCCATGGGATCCTTGGGCAGGTGTTGGAAGAAAAACTGCTCGTCAAAAGAGAGCTCATCAAATAACTAAGAATACCTTAACAACATTGCTAAGCTCCTAGCGATACCATTAGTGCTTACTGTCATCAGCGCTTCCTCATCCTTGACCTCCATCTCTCCCATCAGTACCGCACCCTTAACGCAGCAGCCATTAGCATACCGAACAAACCATTAGAAATCAAAGGACTTACAAAATGCTTGTCGTAAGGCCTCATCCAGGCCTCCTCTCGGTACTGGGCATATAACACCCGGCACTCCTCGCCTACTGCCTCCTGCTCTGCCCACATGATACCACTCCTGCCGGCCAACTCAAACCAGTGCAGATACGTTGACAAAATTGACGTGGCCACCACCTGAGAGTTGGTCAGAAGCAGTGTGGGCCCCATTGTTAGGACCTTTGGCACTTTTTCCAAGAAGTCTTGCACCGCCACCAGGCGCACGAAAGAAGCGGCATATCTGAAGAAAGCGGGTGTCAACATGTTAGAAGTACTAGAATGTTGAAGTCCAAAAAGTCGCTGGAACTTATTTATGTTTTCGGTATGGCGCATGGACCAAGACCCCTCACACGGACCACTATTAACGATCATGGGACTTCAAGGATTTTCTTTTGACTGGGGACAGTCAGTTTTTCAGTCAAGGGGACATGATATGACCCAGTCAGCGCTGGCTGCCCGACACCGACAAGTCAAACCAAGCACGTGACATCAGCATGTGACCACTACTGACCAACTGCTAACGACACCGACCGTTACCAACAATTGCCTTAACGACCGAGCTGACCTTGGACAATCTAGCCCCCTCTACGGCCCTCAACCAGCAGCCAACGATTTATTGTAACCACGTTACCGATGACCCTACGATCATAAACTTATTTTCATTTACAATTTTCTCTTACAATTTTCCTTCTCAATCTACTTACAATTTTCTTATATTACTTATAGTTTTCCTATTCAATAGCAGCCCCTTGGCATGCGCTATCACATGCAACTACTATGCTTACTATCCCTTACCGGTTTCCCCTTTTATTGCCTTATGTACCTATAAATACTGCCATGTCAGTAGCTAAACATCATCAAATTGTACCAGAGTCTAGTCCCCGTTTCAGACTACGCTTCAGATCTCATTCCTGCTCCTGCTTCATTAACAGCTGATTTGAGTTTACCCAGTCCAGTCTCACTTCGTTTGCCCACTCAGCTTAACGGTCTCGTTAAACTTAGCACTTGTCACCTTCATTACATGCCATACGGGCACCTTTGTTTCACCTTCATTAAGCACCATACGGGTGCCCTAGTCACGCCTTCATTAACGCTAGCACCTATGGCTAGCAACTCATATATTTCTGTTAACTCTTATATTTCTTAACAACCTTCTGGGTCTTCACAGGTCTCCCAAAACTGCTGCAATTCAGTAGCGACACTAACAGCCACACCGTTATCTCTTACCATTCCCTCACTTCCCTACTGACTTCAACCTCACAACTCCTTACCAGGTTTCTGGGACTTTGCTTGACTCCTCTCACATACATGTAATGCTACTACTTGCTAGCTACCCTATCTAGTTGGTCTTGTCGGTTGTTTCCTGCATGGCAGCTAGGCGGCAAGTCAGTGCATCACCGGCCTTGTAAGGGGACAATTCACAGGACCATTTCCTCTTCTCTCCTTTCTCCTGTTTCCTTTCCTTTTTCCCCTTCCTTGTCTCTTCTTCTCCTCTTTAGATATTCTCTGTACATATTGTGTCTGCATTTCTGATCACCTGACATTGTTCTCAAGGTCATCTGATCCCTTCCTGGTCATCTGACCCTTTTCTGACCACCTGACTTGCTAGAGTCACCTGATGGACATTACCAATCCATTTTCTGGCAATGTCCAAGTTTTTCATCTTTTATTCCCACACTCCTTTTTCAGTAGCTTATGTGTACTATACAGTTGATTCCCATGCTTCCCTCAGACTTATTTTCTTTGGATATCCCTCTGCCAGATGAGTAGCTAGCCCTGTACACTGTAGCCACTTGCTAATACAACTTTGGATATCCCTCTGCCAGTTGTGTGAGTTCCACAGCTCTCTAAGGTCGCCCTTATAGCAGAATAAGTCTCTCCTAACTGGTCTGGGTTCACCCAAGCAGTTGTGCTTCCCTGTCTGCTTCTTTTCTGCCTCCAGGGCCTCACTCCTGCCTGTTAGCTCCCTCACCAGTCCTTTCTTGGTCCCTCCTCTATCATGCCTGCTACCCCAGCCTCAGACCTTCCTCCTGCCCCAGGCACCTCTGCCCCTGCTCAGGACAATGCCTACACTCGGTTACAGGCTGTAGAACAGGGCCTCTCCACCTTCAACACCACCCAACTCACTTATTCTCAGCAGCTTTCTACCATGCAGGCTCAGCTTGAAGAACTCATCTCCTCCATGCACTCTGCTTCCTTAGGGGTCACCCCCAGCCCCTCAGCTCTCTCCCACACCCCCTCATTGCCAACTCCAGATCATTCTACCTCTGGAGTCCTCCTGGCAGCAACCATCCTCCTGCTGCCTCCCCCCATGATGACAATGGTCTCCAAGACCTCATCTGCGATCAAGGCAGCCCCTCCCCCTTCTTTTGATGGAGATTAGGTGCAAAGTTGCCAATTCCTGACTGTCTGCAAACTGTAATTAGTTTGCATGCATCATCCTTTGGTGATCTGATGCAAATGATTAAGAGGGCATTGTCCTATATGAATGCTGGACATGTGGCTAATTTGGCATAGAAGATTTTGGAGGACAATGCCAACATGTTCCCTGACTGGGCTGCCTTTGAGTCTTGGTTCCTTTCTGAGTTCATGCACCCAGACAAGGTGCAATGTGTGGCCCTCATGCTAGAGAGCACCTTACAGCTCTCTGAAGTTGCCCTTACAGGCCCCTGCTCGCTCTCATCATCATTAATCAATTCAGCTGAGTCATTGGACTTCTATTCCCTTTGATGTATTGATAGAGTAATCTTGCTGACATACCGGGGCCTACTTATCACATATAGCATTAGTCATAGCATAGCCACCCATGTAGTATATAAGCTGGTCTACAAGATAGAATATCCTCAGATCAATCAATAGCAGTGTCTTCAGGCCTATTCATTGACCGACTGTCTGCTCCCTCAGTGTTGTTCTTGCTTGCTTGTGCCATCTCTTGTGTTTGCTTGCTTGCTGCCTCTGCCTGCCTGCCATTTGGCTTGCTTGCCACCACCCTTGCTTGCTCTGACCCTTGATTCCGGCCTTGCCTTGTGAGGAGTATCCCACATCATGAGCATCCCCTTACAGGTTGATTGATCTTCTTGTTGCCTGCCTCTCTAGCCTACAACCCCCATCCTACCTCCTACCTAGTTTGAGATAAGTCTCAGCTAGTTCATTGGTCTCCCCCTATATCAAAAGACTCTCATTCATTGAACCACCCTATTCTGTTTAACCCTGTTCTACCTTCTGGCAGTGCCATTCCCCTGGTGAACCTTGGGGATCCTCGGGCTACACCTTACTAGACTATTGATTGGTATTCTACTATGCAGCAGTTACAGCTGTCTCTTTCTGCCATCGAGCACAGGCTAGCAGTACTGGAATCTGGGCATGTTGTTGCTGGTGTTCAAACCACTAAGAAGCAAAGTACAGCGCCTCTGGCTCCCTCTGCCCATTCTCCCCCTGCCTCAACAACAAAATCCTCTATTGTGCCCCCCTCTTGTATTCCTTGGTGGGTAGTGCACCCTACCTCTAATGCTCCTCTGGCCATCCCTCAAGCTTGGGACTTGCCCCCTATGGATGGAAAGACTCCTTGTTACAAATGTGCACTCAAGCTTCCTAACTCTCTTGTCATCCATGTTATTGGTCATCAGGAGCAGGGCCTTAAACAAGCCCACAACATCTCTGGCTCTCAGTTGGCTGCCTTTGCGGTAGGTCCAGCTGGGAATAGTAGTCACCAGTTCATCACTATCATGAGCACCAATCAGCAGATTGGTGAGGCCCTCGTGGTTCTTAGTGGTGTGTACGCATACCTTGTAAGCAGCACACAGGCAACACTGTGTCTGCTCCTTCTCAGGACAACAAAAAGTCCACCCCTAAACTTCCTACCCAACCCCCACAACCTCCTCTCCCTATGTCGCCTTTGCCAGACTTCTCAGACTTTGATCTAACCTCAGCCCCAGTTGCTACCATGGCTCTGACTCCTGCCATCCCCTCTACCTGAACCTCCACACCTCCCACTCCATAGACTCCGATGTTGGTTGTGCCACCAATGCCAGCTGATATCCCACCAGCCCCCTCTACTCTGGCCCCTGATGAGTCACCCATGATAATCTCCTATGCTATTGGGCATTATGCCTCGTTGGATGCTGGTGCCGCTGCTTCTGGTGGCAGATCAGGGGGTACCTCTTGTGGTGCTTCTCATGAAACTGCTTGTTGCTCCTGCCCCTATCATGGAAGGTAGACACTGTTCATTGAGTCGACAAACCTTGAGGGAGGAGTGATGTAAGGGGATGATCACATTCCCCAATCTCCGACTCTAGTTCTGGATTAGTCATACATATTACACTTTTCTAGTTTATGGACCGACCCCCAGGGCCCAGCCCCTGCTCCCTCCCATCATCATTAGTCAATTTAGCTGAGTCATTAGACTTCTATTCCCTTTGATGTATTGAGTGAGTAATCTCACTGACATACTAGGGCCCACTTATCACATATAACATTAGTCATAGCATAGCCACCAATGTATTATATAAGCTGGTCTGCAGGATAGAATATCCTCAGATCAATCAATAGCAGTGTCTTCAGGCCTATTCATTGACCAACTGTCTGCTCCCTTAGTGCTGTTCTTGCTTGCTTGTACCATCTCTTGTGTTTGCTTGCCTGCTGCCTTTGCCTGCCTGCTATTTGGCTTGCTTGCTGCCACCCTCACTTGCTCCAACCCTTGATTCTGGCCTTGCCTTGTGAGGAGTATCCCACATCGTGAGTGTCCCCTTACATAATCTTCATACTTGTTGAATTAATGGTATTCAACAAGCTGAGACTTTGCTTATGAAGTATGGCTATAATATAGACTTCTCAGAACACTTTAACAACTGGCAAATACATGGAGTTGATCTATTTATTAAGACCTAAGTGTAGGAAGTATCCTGGTATTTCAGCAGAAGTTGACCAATCACTTGGAAACTTGAAAAAAGGTCATAATGATTTTGAAATGAATACTGATTACACTTTTCAATCTTACAATGGAGAAGCTGCACTTAAGGCTGAGGTTTCTTTACAAAAAACAAATCAGCCACACTCTATCTGGATGGAACTGGATGGGGGTAAACAAGGTCATAAAAAGACAATTTTATGTCTTTTAATGGATACCTCCTATAGACATTGACCTATAATAAGAGTCATGATTGTTTTTTTCAAGTTTGTTACTTTTCTATTGGTGATCATCACTGGGATAATATCACTGATATTTCTTCCTTGGCCTATCATCCACATTCAAGCAAGAGTATCTTTAGTTCAGGATTACTTTATGCCACACTAATTTGTATTGATGAAACACTGATTTGTGTGGCAATACTGCAGTGTACCCTACTAAAATTATCATCACAATATCTTGATCATGTACCTATTGATGAGATCTCTCTTTCAAACTCAAAGTATAATGTCACTGGGCAGATTCTTTCCTTTGTTTATGTTAATGATTATTCTCCACTGGAAAGTTTGACTCCTTCTTGGGTATGGAACCCAAAATTTATTTCTTTTGACACTACAAAATCACACACTTTTCAACCAACACCTGTCACTTGTCTTCATCATCTCAGTATATCTGTCAATGGATGTCTTGCTTATCTCTTGCTTGACACACAATATGCATTAATTTTAACAAATACACTCAGTCTACCATCTAATGTAATGCCAAACACAATGAAAAAGACATGGATCATTACAGAGACAGATTTACTCTATATTGAATCTCATCTTCATCAACTTGTACAAAATAATGATGATATATCATCAAAGATACTACTTTTTAGGTCAGTTTGTGATGATGAATTTCCCTATAAAGCAATGATCAGTAAGCATTTTTCATTGCATATCTCACAGATATCACACATCTTAGTAACTTTAGATGATACAATAATAAATCACTCAGCTAATGCTATTATAGCATCTTCATTTGCAAATGCTCCAAAGCCTTGTAATACATATATGTCATTATCAGATTTCTGGAGCTGATTGTCAAAATCACATGAGTGGTCATATTCTTTGAAGATTAAGAAATGTCCAGTATTTTGGAGGAGAAATAGTGTGTATTTATATCATTAGACAATGTAAACTTGATGAACCTTCTATAAGGTCTCTACTGAGTATCCCTGTGGAATCTGTGGCCAATCCAGTATCAATGGTGCTTGTCACTTAATCATTAGTAGTGGAAAGGCAGTGTCAAGTTGCACTCATGCTTATGAATTTAGGATCAGTTCAGCATCAAAGGTATCAAAACAGAAGCCCTGTACAGATATCCCTATTGCATGCAAATTCTGCTCAGAAGTGCACTGGAAATATAATATACAATGTCATCTCCAGGAGATACACCCATCTTGAAAATCAGCTTATGCTCCTGCTGAGGTTGAGAGTTTTTCCAACAAGATCTGCATCACTCATGAGAAGGAGACAAGGCTATATTCAGAGCAAATGCACCTGATATGCATCGTTCACAAAATCTTCCCCAAATTCATGATTCTCATGGTGACTCTCCTCATCAACCTCAATATCTGGAAAGGCAGCCCACACATCCTGAGCTCACAAGTATATCCTTGCCTGATCCTCAGGGGTCTACATCTTCAACAAAAATCCAGGAAAATGATATATTTTACTAATTATTGTGAATCTTTCATATATCATGTCAGATAATAGCTATAAACCATTCATATATATCTCAAAACTCATGAGAAATGATGTATTGTGCTAAATACTGTGAATTATTTGAAGTGTTTGTCTGATATTACTGTATTTATTGAGACTCCATCATATTTGAGTCGGACTTTTAATTTAGATGAGTACCAACGTTGTGCCGCCAATCAGCCGATGTCAACCGGAAAGTTCCGTTGCCTAATGCAGAACAAGATCCAATGTCCACATTCGTCCGATCTGACACCGTCATACTTTTTGGGAACTTGGAAAATCTCCGCAAAACAATACAAGTACGACATCTTCAAATAGCAAAGAATCCATAGATTCTACGTATGTTCAATGTTACAAATGACGTTATTGGCGGGGAGCAGGCGTCGGGCTATTCTCAATCCGATCAATTTGAGACCCGATGGCGATAGTGTCCTGTAACAAATCGTTGCCCAACATTCGCAAACCCTGACTAGTTTTACCTGCATTCGAACGCTGTTGGGCTTGCATACGCTGTTGAGGCGGCACTCCGAACAAAGTCTCTTCATGCACCTGTCCATGAAGGTGATCAAACATCTCATCGTCATAAGAATCATCAAAGCCATCTTCAGCGCTCCCTGCGAAGGGGTGGATGGGAGCCAAATCCGGGTTAGCGCCTTCATCATCGAGAGAGTCACTATTGGATCCGAAGGAATCATCTGAATCATCGCGAGCCCCTGCGGACGCCATGAGGAATGCATGAGATGGGTATGCGGTGTTGTTAACTTCATCCCCGGAATCAGAGTCAGAGTCCATACCCAAGCCCTCATGCTGATGGACTGGGATGATAGCTTCTTCACGAACGATCGGCGGAGATGTAGCAGGACCATCTGAAATCGGTCTACTTGCTTTCAAGGGTATTCGTAGACCAGGAGTTGAGCCGGTGGTGCTGCCGCTAGAGGGTACATTCAGGCCAACCCTCCGCATCATGCTCTCCAGGCTAGAGTCAATAACAATACTGTCGCTCGTATCGTCGCGATGGTACCGTGAAAGAGAAGGAGGAGTGGGCACAGTACTCATCGTCGATTCATTCCTGCTGTGGTAATAACCACCCTTCGATGTATTGCCACTCCTATACTGGGCATCCCTCACCAGATCCCGAGTGATTCTAGCCGAAGCATCCCGTTTTGGGGTTTGGCCTAACTTCAGTAGGCCAAGTTCAGCCATTGAACGTGGTGGACGAGCTGGAGACATCATAACTGGAGGTGACATGCCTGGAGGTAACCCATCAAAAGAGTCGTCATCAGTCTCCTGAGCAGGAAGGCGATGCGATGATGTGGGTTTATCCCTCCTGAAGCGTTGCGGAGTCATAGCAGATGGGTCTGTAAGATCAACGATGCCATCCCATTGAGACGGATCCTTATCGGGCGAAAGGAAGGGATTGTATTTTTTCGGCACCGGTGTCCTCGGCTTTCCTCTATATTTAAGGGGCGAAGTAACGGCGGAACTCGCATTCGCTGAAGAATTGTCGATTGGATAGAGATTATGGCGCAAAACATTACGGAGGAGAGGTTCGTTGGCGTTTCCAGTCTTCCTTTCCTCGTCATGGGATCGGAGTTGAATTTCTTTTCGCTTTGCAATCGGGGTAGGTTCGTCAATACGCATCGATAGGCCTTGCTCTACACCCGAATACTCAAGAATGGTCGCATCTTCTGCAATGGATGCTTGTTGAGAAACTGAGAATTGGCTCTTCCTTATCATAGATGGATCCAGAGAAGCACTCCATGAAGATTCATCTCCAGTCTCCCCTGATGAGGTCCTATACATTCTTGTCATGCGAGCAGTTGCTGGGGTAGAGGAGAAGGCGTCTTGACCAGGCATGAAGGATACATTGGTAGATGTCATGCTAGACTCGGTCTGATGGGATTTTGACAATGAAGATGATGTGTCCGTGTCCGAGGATGGTTCTTCCGTTGTTGAGGTCATCTCCGGCCGTTGAGATTCTTCATTGACAGTAGAATGATCGTCAAAAGTTGGAATTTTGATCTGCGCAGCCTGCTCGTAGAATGACGTCCAGAACTAGGGAAAATTTGAGGAAAGTCTTGATTTCTGTATTTGTGGCCCAATCACCTTCGCTGCCTCTCGAACAGGCTCCGTTGCAACCGCATATCGCTTGAGTGCAGGCAGAACTTTGTTTGCAAGAAGATGATGTATTTTTGCAAAATTTGCGTCGATATTCTATAGATTGAGGTCAGCAGAGCCCGGCAAAAGGCAAGATAAATAAGAACCTGGAGTTTCAATGTGATCAGCTGTTCCATCTGTTCGATCTGGTCGAGCACCGGAGCTGAAGTATCAAGTCCCGGAACAGTTATCGATGCAGGATCAGGATTTGGTCTCCATCTAGGAGGGTTCTCAGGAATCTTGCTTCGAGAATCCATGAAAGTTGCAAAGTGAAAGTTGACGACGCGTCAGGTCACGGGTGACAACGCGTGAAAGTGACAGAGATATCTGTTCCCTCGTTCGACAATACTTAGACCATGCATCGAAAACATCTCAATCTCGTAGAAAGGTACATGGAGATCGATGAACCATCATCTTTCAAGCTAATAGGATCGCGCGTTGATCAAGCTGTATCATTGTATTAGTATCACACCAGGTTCTGGGTCAAAGTATTTTGAGCATTGTCTATGGACCATTTTTCCGGACCGGCGCGGAGCCCTGACACCAAATTTTTTCACGCACCTGCAGCTTCGGCTGGCGCCCGCTTGCTCCGAAGCTTCGGCCGGAGTTCGAGGCTACTACGAATCTCCAAAGTTCTTCCGGAAGAGAATCGTGTCTGTCTTTTCCCCACCTTCTATAATATAGTGTACGACGTAGGTCACACACAGACGATATCGTCACATTCGCTATTGGATAAATAGTTTATATGCTGACTTGGCAACGAAATCCACTTACTGTGCGACTCGTTCCTAGCAAGAGGCAGGGACAGTTATTTCCCGATTGATGGTAAATAACGGATGTAAATACATCAAACCGGTGAGAGTATTAGACCTGGACTAGTAGAATGCATCCACTTGACCTCGTACGTGCACAGGATATCGGAATGTTATGACGCCTGTTCACTTGGTGAGGGAGTCAGAACAGTAGCTACCTTCGATTCACTTGTTTACTGACTTGGTATTTTCACAGAGCGGCAATCGCGGGACGTCCTATGAAAAATACAGTGTATTTGCCTAGCTAAATGCAATCCTTAGGACACCGTTCAGTACAATGATGTTCCGATTGTCCGACGATCATTCAACGGTGTGCCCCAACGACACATGTCCTAGGAATTCAGAGGTTCTTCGCTCATTCTAGCGCATAAAGCATGGTGTCGCTTCGCGCAGATGGCGGTCCGGTATCACATGAAAAGGGTCATGAGGACCTCCGGAAGGCTTTTGGTTAGGAAGATTCAAATATGGTCTTCCTTGGTATATATACCCTCAAGGACACGTCAACATCTAAAGCCTCACTTCGACGAACAAGTATCCTAAGCCACGATGATCTTGAGGAATCTCTTAACTTGCAGTCTATGTCTCTTGTCCGGGCAACTTGTAGGGGCCCAACTTGGATTGTCCAACGGCTTTCTGAACTTGACCTCGTCCAGTTTCTCTATTCAACTGGTTAAGGATTCTCAAACTTTGTACTCGTTGAGGCCAGTTGGTTCCTCATTTGACTTCATACCTGGGGATATGATGGCAAAGCGCCAAAGTAATGGTCAATATCATCTGGGAGACCTGACCTTTCGTGCTCGCAAGGTGGGCTCTACTACATGGGTTAGCGGAGACACTTCTACGGCAAGAAGTCCGGTCACTACTATATCGACATCAGGGACGACGTTGGCAGCCGCCAATCTGACCCCCACGTTACCTTCGTCGTCCTTGCTGAACATTACTCGTCGTTGGGTCGTTGAAGATGACATTCTTCAGCTTTTGTTTGATGTCACCAACTCTCAGACTACCGCAGTCGAGATCGGTGCACTTGGAATCCCTCTTGAGTTTAACAATGTGCGTTCCAGTCATAACTAATTTCGTCTACCAGCTGTAATTCCTTACGGATAGATCTTCACCGACCGTACTGCTGCCCAAACGAATACGCTATGCAGCTTGTTTGACCCATATATCGGACAAGATGCAGGCTATGTTCAAGTGACTCCCCTTCTCGGTACTCTTCCACCTCTTGTTGTCCTTCCTGTTGGACAATCGCCTCTCGAAGGATGGAGATTCCTTCCAGAATCTACCTCCGCTGATCCCTTCTATCAGTCGCAAACGTTTGAAGGCTTGTATGAATGGCAATTCCATACTTTAGCGTACGCTCAAAACGAGTGGTCCACTGTAACGTCTTGGAATGCCGCGACATCTGTAACCCTTCAAGCTGGTCAGACTCGCTCTTATGGAGTACAATTTCGCCTAGCCTCTTCGATTCGAGACATTGAACGAACAGTCAGGAGCGCTAATCGTCCTGTTGCAGTCGGTATTCCTGGCTACATCCTTCCAATGGATCAGATTGGGAAGCTATTTTTAAACTATTCATCCGCTGTGCAGTCAATCAGCGTTAGCCCTGCTGGCGCACTGGCATGGTCTACAAACACCGACGCGAAAGCGGCAGGTTGGCTTGGGTATTCTATCACTCCTCATACGTGGGGACGCGCCCGTCTGTCAATCACGTATACAGATGGTACATTACAGACTGTCCATTACTACGTGACAAATGGGGCTACTCAGACAATTGGCGAGCTAGGAAACTTTCTGACCACCTCGCAATGGTTTAACTCTACCAGCGACCCCTTCCTCAGATCGCCATCCGTGATCTCTTACGATCGCGAGGTAGATGCAGTAGTCAAAGACGATCCAAGAGCCTGGATTCCAGGTTTAAGTGACGAAGCTGGTGCAGGCTCATGGCTGGCAGCGACCATGAAGCAATTTGTCCAGCCGAATGCGGCAGAGATCACAAAATTAGAACAATTTGCGACGAAAATTTTGTGGGGATCCATACAGAACGAGAATGGTATGTTACTCATTTTAATTACTGAAGAGCTTTTCTGACGTTTTGCCCTCAGGAACTGTGAAAAAGGTGAAAACGTACCCGGTGCCTTTTCATTTGGCTGTGCTGACCTCTGTCCTCAGTCCGTCTACTTCTACGAGCCTACTCTTCTTCCCTCATATCCATATCCATCTACTATCTTTTGGGGGAATTGGTGGTCCTGGAACAGGGCAGAATCTTTCGCCACCGATCGTGCATATGACTATGTTCACGTCACTGCTGCTTATTGGGCACTCTACCGTGTCGCCCGTAATTATCCCTCCCTTGTTAGCGTTCAAACTTGGGAGTGGTACCTCAACCAGGCTGTCTTCACAGTCGATATACTGACCCGTGGTCGCGTCGGTTTTGCAAATGTCGGGCTCATGGGTGAAACCGTGATTCATTATCTTCTGAACGATCTCAAACGCGAGGGTCTCACTGCTAATGCAACCCTCATCGAGAGTCGAATGCGAGCCAGAGAAAATGTCTGGGCTGGAGAACGATATCCGTGAGTAGTGTGAAGGATTTTATGTTCTGGTCCCTCCAATGGTTTGCTTTCAAGGTTCGGGTCTGAAATGGCGTGGGATTCAACTGGTCAGGAGGGTGTATATCTATGGGCCACATATTTCAATGACACAACAACTGCGACAAACGCCCTGAACTCTATCCTTGCGTATCAACCTCTCATCCCACATTGGGGATATAATGGAAATGCCCGACGTTATTGGTAAGTTCAATCGACGAAATCTATTTACATGTTCTGATTTCTCCGTACGTCAGGGATAACATATATGGAGGGAAATTGCAGCGAATCGAGCGCCAGATCCATCATTATGGGAGTGGCCTGAATGCTCTTCCCTTGATATCGGCTTTCGAAACTTCTCCGACTGATTATTATCTGCTACGTGTAGGGTATGGCGGTCTCAATGGTCCACTTTCCAACATCGATCAAGGCGGTTTTGCATCTGCGTCATTCCACTCTTTCCCAGATACTTTGAAATGGGACGCATACTCTGGAGACTATGGTCCCAACTTTTGTGGGCATTCCATGGGAATTGGAACCTTCATCGTTAATCACCCAGATTTCGGATGGCAAGCCTTCGGAGGAAATGTTATATCAACCTCACCTTCCGTTCAAGTACAGATACGTGACTCTGTCCGTCGGCGTGTTTACATTGCCCCTCTTGGAACACTCCTCTCCGTGGATGCTGGCGCCTTCTCCTCGATTTCTTATGACCCATCTGCTCAAACAGTATCCGTCACTATAACCGCAGTTCCCGACGGCGTGACAAGTGCTGCAACTGCACCCAATGGCCGTTTGGTGATCGAACAAAAGGCCACACTTTCCGGAATAACACTACTCAAACCAACGACGAACTTAGCATTTAACGCCGGAGCGTACACCGTACCTTTCACGTCTGGCTCAGGGACTCTCACATTGGCGATGTGAAAGGAAAGATAGTAACAATAGTCGTAACATAAATCGCGAAATCTCTCCATTCATTCATAAATCGTGCGTCGATGAATTGGTTTGACCTACACACTCTGTTTCTCCATATCTTCGACGTGCTTTGATTCAACATAATGCTCCTTGTGGAGCTGATCGGTCAGATGTGGTTTCCAGTTAGCTGAGTTCCAAGGTTTGACTCCAGATCGATACAGCTCATCCACCTGGAATAGCAATACACATTGAGTTCCTACTCGAATCTGATGAGGATGTGTTTTACCTCTTCAAGACTAAGGCCTTTAGTTTCAGGGATGAAAAGGTAGACATAGACATAGCCAAAGAGAAGCATGCCAAAGAAGATCAGCAGAATAAGCGGTCCAATGCTGAGGTGCAGGGAGGTGCAGGCTCAATTGCTGGAACATGATAGACGAAGAAAAATACGAACCGTTGAGCAATTCTGGGCGCAAAGAATGACAGTAAGAAGTTCCAAAGCCTAATGAACAAAATAGGGATTGGGACATCACCAGCAGCAACGTCGAACACTTACCAGTTGGTTGCGCTGCCTAATGCAATGCTTTTTGGGCGAACGCGAAGGGGGAAGGATTCACCGAGGTAAACCCATCTACAGAGAATATTAGATTTGGCAGTAAAATCCAAGATCTAGTGACAACGCACGGGGTTGGCCCCCAGAATATTGAGTAGGAGAACACGTGTAGCACAGCAAACGCAATAAGTGTATCACCTGAAATGGGCTCGATGTAGGCAACGAATGAACCAACAGTCACGCCAACTTACCTCCTCGTTTATTGCGAGAAGTGAGTAACTCTTTTTGTGTGCCTGGTGGTGCCAGTGTGAAATGGCCAGCAAGACCAGCCTGAGATATAATAGTCATCAGTGACAGTCGGAAGTCTCTAGGTTCTGTGAACAGACGATGATTGAACAGGCAGCCTCAAGAAGAGCTCCCGTAAGCAGAGACTGTATGAAATCGTCATTAAATAATAATAAAAAGATTCGTTATAGGTCACTCACGCGACGTCGACCCCATGTCTCAATCAAGCGCTGCAGAAGAGAGTGAGCCAAACTTGACTTCTCATGCACGATAAGTTGTACACACTAGTGCAGGAACAGTCCCCACAACAGAAACTGCGCCGAGGATGACTTGGATGACATAGGGCGATAATCTGGATAATGATGAGCATAAATCGTAGATTGGAGATTTTTCTTACTCCGTTCCTGCACTCTGAAAGAACGTGTCCCCGTAATAATCTAGAAACCGTGTCAGTCAAGTAAAATGGGTACCAGGGTGTGGCATACAATAAAAGTTTTGCCCGTTGAGTTGCTGGATAAATTGTAGCATCATCCCATTTCCAGTACGCTTCCATAGATTGTTTCTAGTGGAGAAGCACTCCGCCCAAGTTGCCTTTCCTCCTTCGTTCTCTGCCTTGATGGCGAAGTCGAGTTCTTCGACAATTTCCCCCACAAGGGGATCACTTTCTGGGACTCCATTCAACTCTGCAATAACCGTCCGAGCTTCTGCTTCTCTACCAAGTCCCAAAAGATGACGACTGGAGAACGCGTCAATCTTGTAGAATGTGAGACATAACCATGAAACGCACGTACGGCGACTCTGGTAAGAAGAAAATGCCAGATAAAAGGATGAGACCCCAAACCAATTGGAGCCCAACAGGAACCCTCCAGGAAGCCGAATTCTTGATGCTGTGAGTTGCGAGATCGAGTATATAACTGAGAAATATCCTATAAGGAGTATTTGTGAGATGGAATCAAATACAGGACGAGATGACTTGATCATTACCCGATGATGATTTGCAACTGGTAGAGTACTAAAAAAGTACCTCTGAGTGCTTTCGGAGCAGTCTCACCATTGTACAGCGGGACGATTGCTACAGTCGATCCTATTATTGAGTAACAAAACAAATGATGTTTCGTCCGTCATACCTGACAGAGCACCAACACCAAGTCCAGCAATAAAACGACCAATAGTGATCTGGACGATGGAAAATGTGGTACCCGTTTGTACCGCGACTCCAATTGTAAAGATAGCAGACCAAATGAGGATAGAACCACGACGTCCAAAGCGATCAGAGGTGAATGCCTGGCCCAGTGCTCCACTTCCAAGACTTGTGCAAAAAAGAACCTTAGCGAAAGAAACAAATTACTTACACGAACGTTCTGCAGGCCGCACTTGATTTCAGAGGAAACCTTGGGGAAGTAGAATTTTCCTTACCCAGCAGATAAAAGTGACGTTATGATGGATTGCCTAGAACTCGACAGGAACTTCGCTCCATCGGGTCCTATCTCTCCGAAACGATCAATGAAGTCTGGCATGATTAGACATCCCTTCTATCGTTTTATTGTTGATATTTCCTTGAAAGGAAGGGAAACCAACCGAAATAACACCAATGTCATAACCAAACAAGAAGCCTAGGAGTTAACGAATTATTCTGGAATGCATCATGTCAGTGTCTGCCAGAGAAGAAGACTACTGCGATGCTAACTTTTGTCTAATCAAACGGTAGGCCACATGCTTACCACCTACGACGATGTTTAAAACGTGACATTGAACTCAATTGACAACTGGTGGTAGGCGTACCAAACGCGATGAAAACTGCGAGCTGAATAGCCCTCGTATTGCTGGGAAGCGACTTGGCCATACCCAAAACGCTCTTACTTTTTCAGCCAGACAGGATGCAGACAGAGAAGAGAAGCAGGGGCATGTCACGCTTTCCCATAGGATTTTAAGGGTAGCTCCCCACACCACCCCACACTCGTCAAACTTGAGAAGCATCTGCATCAAACATCAGCCGATGGGTACGGTCCGTCGCCCGGTCCGCGTAACCTAGAACGCATGACTCTCAAGCGTCAGCCAGGATCGACTTATAGCCAAAAATTTTGGTAACAATATGTATGAGTCTGTAGGTCCAACCGTATAGGTCCCATTGACGACGGACTTCAACGAACCTTGTGACTGGGTGTTCTGTCCTGACTCATCGGCGGTGCGCATGTTATGTAGACTCATCGGACGACGACAGCCATATCTTTTTGCCATCCATTCTAAGCGGAAACGACCATTCTATGAAGAGTTCGAATTGATCGTCGGCTGGCTTGAGAGGACCTGAGATGGAATATATGGATATACGGAGAAGCAGAAGGTTTATACTTACTACATACCCTTACATATCTAAGTACATTATGACCGATTGCGACGGGCAGATACATACACCAAGATCAAGAAGTTGATGCCACTCCAGGCACCTTGGAAATTTTGCAAGATCCAGAATGTGTCCTTTTGTTCCCGTGCATTGTCTGTGACGTCACCAGATGTCAACCCGCAAGAATGGATTGGTTGAAAACTATGTACATCTTACAAGGAGAGGCAGAGTACAGGTTCATCAATCAATTCTGCCCCATTTACAACATGAGATTCTGACTTTTTATATTCCAAACTTATATAGTAACCGTGCTGAGCAACGATTCTCACAGATGACCGCAATTTGATTAGTTCGTAGGTACATCTTCCACACTTTCGTATAATTCTTTGATGATTCGTTTCTGTGCTTCAGTGCCAGTTTCGCCCTACGAGCAAAAGGAGAATCATCCAAACGTTTCGTCAAGTGACAGACAGCGTGTTGCGACATACCAAGTTTCCCGAAATCGCCCGTACCACAACATATTTCCTCCCTGTGAGGATCTCCTCCGTAATGTCACCAAATGCGTTAGACGAGGCAGTGGCAGCGAAAGCTTCGTGAGATCCAGTGACAAGCCCTCCTGCCTCCTGTGCGATAACAATACCAGCACAGACGTCCCAGGGCCAACAGCCGATTTCCCTAAGATAAATGCATTGCATTATGACACACAAAGTTGTACATTGTCACCCGGAGGCTCACCAATACAGGTCTAAACCACCCTGAGCTACCATCGCAAAATTGAGGGCCGCACTACCCATAGATCGAAGTGAGTGAGTCATCTTTCCCTCAGACACGCCCTGTGTCGGATCACCCGTGAGACGAGCGAACGAACGAGCTTTAGCGGATATCGTTCGTTCACATCGATCTGAACCCCACTCCACAGCTGTAAGGGATGAGTCAAAGACCAAAGACATGAGGGGAGACTTCGCTTACCCACTACAGCTTTAGAGAGTGAAGGGAGGGGCTTGGGTTGACCTGAGAGGGGCAGTCTGAGAGGAGGTGTCGAGCCCTGAGTGAGGTACGATCCCTGTCCTTTGACACCTGAATACTGCTGATTGTATGAGCTCAGGCAAGCAAGTGAATGAATTCACATACAAGATGGTCTAGAAATGGATTGTAGATGACGCCCAGAACAGGACGGCGTTTGTAAATTAGTCCTAGTGAAATGCAAGCGAAGGGGAATCCATGGACAAAGTTTGTGGTTCCATCTGTCACATATAAGATATTCTTGAATCTACTTTTATGCGCTTCGTCTCACCAATGGGATCTACACAGTATGTAGGTTCATCGGTCAGCGGAGGGCGTGTACCAGCGGAGTAAGATTCTTCGCCGATGCTTTTTCAGATCCGTCAGCTGGAGGTCTCTACGGACGACGCGCAAAACTCACAATTTGAAAGAAGGATATCTCTCCTTGATTTCTTTCTTCACTAGCTCCTCAACTCTTACATCGTATGCCGTGACTAGATCTACCGCGTTCTTCTTTTCGTTGACATTGTCATTGGATGCCGATTGGATGGCCTGGGAACCTTCGAGGATCACCTTCCCAGCGGTCTTAGCCAGCTGGATAGTGAACTGTAAAATAGATTCTAGATCTGCGCTTGTCAGCTCTGGGGAAGCCATGCTAGTTGTCGCCTACAGGAAGAGGCAGCGGTCCAAACATCAGGCACGAGGGATTCGAATAAATAATACATCGATGTTTGCAGGTTGCTGGCGATCAAAAACATCTTAAATATTTACGGCCATAATTGCGGTGAGAAGTAGTATACAAGGCTATGTAACGAAGAAGGCAACAGGTGTGGCTCTTTCAATGAAGTCTAGCACTACGAGACAACGTCGAAAATGAGGAGAGTCGCGATAAGATCAAGAGAGATCAGACTTCCCACGATCAGTCGAACGCGCGTCAAAGAACACGCAAGCTGTCGTTCATTTAGATTCCATCCCTTCTTCATTGTATCCTTTATAATCTCCAGTCGACATGTTTTTGACGCGTTCAGAATACGGTTCGTTCCTCTGCTGAAATCTGTGTTATCAGGCTGAATCTTCTGGTGTTGCAGACCGAGGTGTTAACACATTCTCACCAGAAGGACGTCTCTTTCAAGGTATGGTGGCGAGGCAGGCTTGGAGCCTTTGGCGATACTCTACAAATACCAATACTGACCGTCTTTCTAGTCGAGTATGCTATTGAAGCCATTAAGGTACGCTCCAAAACACGCCCTGACGAAGGCAGATATTTTGACAGAATCGTTAACAGCTAGGCTCAACAACCGTAGGCATCCGGACACCAAGTGGCGTGGTCTTGGCTGTCGAAAAGCGTGTACAATCCCCTCTACTTGAATCCAGCTCCATTGAGAAGATAATGGAGATTGACACCCACCTTGGATGCGCCATGTCGGGTCTGACTGCTGACGCCCGTACCATGATTGACCACGCACGTGTCACGGCGCAGAACCACGCTTTCACATACGATGAGCGGATTAAAGTGGAGAGTGTGACGCAAGCTGTGTGTGACCTTGCTTTGAGGTTCGGCGA
Source organism: Termitomyces sp. MG145 (assembly GCA_003313055.1). Taxonomy (NCBI): domain Eukaryota; kingdom Fungi; phylum Basidiomycota; class Agaricomycetes; order Agaricales; family Lyophyllaceae; genus Termitomyces; species Termitomyces sp. MG145. The sequence goes on from QGOB01000805.1 coordinate 35,420, forward strand.
GAGCGTCCACGACGAGGAGGCAATGATGAGCCGACCGTTTGGAGTGGCGCTTTTGATTGCGGGAATTGACGAGCTAGGACCTCAATTGTGAGTGAAAACATTCGTTCTTGTCTGATTTCTTTAACATCTTACCTTACCACTTTCCCTCCAAGATACCACACGGATCCATCAGGAACATTCGTACGATACGACGCTAAGGCTATTGGCTCGGGTTCAGAAGCTGCGCAAAGTGAGCTTCAAGATAAATGGCATAAGGTGAGTGTTGTTTCCTATGCGATAGCGAAGCTAACCCCTTTGGTTGTAGCAAATGACGCTCCGAGAAGCCCATATACTAAATTTGCGTGTCTTGAAGCAGGTCATGGAGGAAAAGTTGGATCATCACAATGTTCAACTGGCACAGGTATGTACTATGTTCTTCCTTCTTGTTCTCTTCTCATGTAACATCACAGGTTACGCCAACATCAGGCTTCGAAATCCTGGATGAAACAAGATTGAAGGATTTGATCGAGGCTATGTGACCCATGTACATACATATCGCCAAATATGATCAGGAAGAATGATGTCGGTTACTCATTCTCCTCCATGAAGCTTGAAGATAGCAAGTGATGCGCACACGTCTTAAAATATCATAGATGTGCGAGACAATTGATTTTATATACAAATTTCTTTTAATTTTCTTCGGTTCAGTACTCGATAATCGATAATGGTCTAGTAGAGTCGTTTTCCATCATTTACTTCAAGCTGGTACTATGATCGATTCAGAAGTTTTTATGGCAATCAACAGACCACATACCTAGCAATAGCTTCAACCTCCACCAGGACATCCTTTGGCAAACGTGCAACCTCAACAGCAGACCGTGCAGGAGTATGCTTGCCGAAGAACTCAGCGTAGATACCGTTGACTGTAGCGAAGTCATTCATCGACTTGAGGAAGACCTACGTCGCACAAATCTCATTAGAATGGCATCCCTCCATCCCATGGTGGAAGCATAAGAGTAGTAAAACTCACAGTTGTTTTAACGACTTTGCCTAGTTCGGATCCGCCTGCCTCAATGACTGCTTTGAGATTGGCAAGGGCTTGGTTGGTTTGTGCCACGACGTCGCCCTCACCCACGAGTTCACCCTTGGGGTTTAGAGGGATGCATCCTGATAGAAAGAGCAGATCTCCGGCCTTGATGGCCTGTGCATAGGGTCCAATGGCAGCGGGAGCATCTGATTGAACGTGTCAATGGCTCTGTATCTTGCCGAACACCATTTTTGTAACGCGTCGGAGAAACTTACTAGATGTGGAGACGACGCTGAGCGTGGGGTGTGTCTGTGTCATTATGAGTGATGAACGGTGGAAGTGTCGCGTCGAGTGGGATGAAGTGCGAGGAACCTTGAGGATGGAAGCTCGCAAAGTCCGATTACAAAGCGCGGAGGCATTTGAAAACATAGCGTTGATGTCCCAGAAACTAGAAAAATTTCCGTGTTGCCACGGATTCACAATGACACCACTGACTCGTTGTAGGGAATAAGATTCTAGCTGGGTTTAAACTTGTACAGGAAACAAGTCAAGGATGCCTTGCACACGAACATCTAGAACGGAGCAGATATGTACCTGTGTCACCTCGTCAATAAAACAAAGAACTCCCTTTCAGGGAGACGCCCTAGAAGACGCACGGCAACTTCGTATGATACTAAGAGCTCGGATCCAGTGACAAGAAAATTATATTACGTCGATATGTAATAGGCAGTGTAAGTAGTAGTTGAGTCGAGAAAGATCATTAGAAGAAAAGATCTATTACTAGTATATCGAGTGGCGAAAGGAAAGTACAAGCTTGGAAGATTTGTATTGAGATAGTCCACGAAAGCATTGACGATTAGCAATTCAGGGAAGGAGCATTGGATAGAGAAAGCAAGTCCGCACTTTGACAGAGGAGATCGTAGAAGAAAAGAAAAGATGAGTATTAGCAGATTTTTCATATCGTATAGTCCATTGATGGAGGGGAAATTGGCTGGGAATCGCAGAAAGAACAGAACTGGCCTCGGAAAATTAAACTTAAACTAGTCTCATGTTACGGAGATTGAGTCTTATGATGATGTCCCGGACTATATAACAAACGAAGTCAATCTACATGAGTTAATAGCTCCGGAGAACAACATACCAGTCGAAATGATCATTGTCGTCCTCTGTGTATTAGTGACGGCAGTGAGGTGAACTAGGTTCCAATGATCCATCCATTTCCTGACGCTGACAAGGACAATTGACGTACTGTAGGCTTCACGTTCCTTGTTAGGTGTATAGCTCTGATGTAAGGCAGCGAACTTGGTTCGGAAATCTGCAAGACCGTGAGTCGTCATCACTTTCAAAATCGCTAAGGGAACGTACATTTCGACACTGAATCGTAGTCGTTGCTTCTACTTCCGTAGCTGATCATGTGGCGATTCAGCCTAACTCCTGCTTCCAATTTTGCCTAACATAATATAGTTGGGTAGGAGCACAGTGAAAGTATGTTATTGTTAGATATAGATACCTTCAAGAGGTCAATTTTGTTCAGGAACAGCACCAGGTTGACGTTTGCAAGCAACTTGTTAGATACGACAGCTTTCCATAAAAGCAAAGAGTCTTCGAGTCTGTTCACATGAGGATCCTATATTCAGATAAACGTATGAATACAAAACCGGAACAGATCTAAAAAAACGTTCTACCTCTGCCAGGACCTAACGAGATATATTATGTTCCCGTAAGTCAGCAGACTAAATTGCATATATAGAGGATGAAACTCGACCTGATCAAAGGCGGAGATGGGGGCAAGGAAGATGATGGCAGTCACTATAGCACAATACATCAGCCACTATCGAAAAGCAGAAGATTCCACGATGCAAGTGAAAGAAGTAAGCAGTAATGGACATACCATCATCAAAATATGGTGCCCATGCTTGCCGCTGATTCCTGGACCCACCAACATCATAGATACGCCATTGGACTCCCTGATTATTTCCGGATGAGACTGAGAAAGTGTGCTCCACAACGCCTGTAGTTTTCAGGCGTGCCTTGAGTACATCCTCTGCGAAAACAGATCAGCTAGGGTCAAAGCAAATCGGAAATGTAAGATCCAACGAACCGTCAGTAGGAAAATACTTTTTAGCCGTAATTCGTGGAATATCGTCAAGAAAGCTGCTCATAGGCAATATATTAAAAAATGGATGCAGAAAAAAAAACAAAAACACACAAGCCACTGGATTCCTCTAACCGTATTCGTTTTTCACGCAAGCGTTGCTTGACTCTGGGATCTCTCCAGAGCTCCTGCATTGCACCACTACAAGCATTCAAAACGTGCACAGGATCGTCAGGATCTTCCCACCACCCCTGAATCTCACCCGAATTAGGAGTCTTTGGGCTTTTTGCCTTACCGCTGAAGGGGAACCGTTTCCAGCTCGAATGAGCATGAACAGTCACTTCTTTCCCGACAGACTTGCCACTAATCGCATGGGATGTAAAATCGTAGCCATAGCTAGAGTTTACATTATTCGGTGGAGAGATCGGAGAAGCGGAGAAGCTTCTATGGGGAATGGATATCACGGGCGCAGGACGTGTACCATTCCTCGGTAAGGTCGAGTAATGATCCTGGTAGTCATTGTGGTGAACAATGACATCTCCATTGGGAGAAGGTGAGAGACGAGTAAGCTCGTCTTCATCAGGCGACGAAAGCATATGTGTCAGGCGATCTTCCAGATCAATGAGCGGGGCTAAGCGAGTGCGATAAGAGTCATAGTTGGGGACTCGTGTACCGCTAATAGCTGAGGGCGGCCGTCCACTCGAAGTGATGATGACTGAGGCAGTCTCCAGATCGTCATCATCATGGTCATCAATGCTATCTGACTCTGGGCCAAGTGCTTCTAATATTCTAATTGCATGGATAAGGAACTTGGAAAATGAGTGGCCTGTGTGAGCTTACTTGGTTATTGACCTGACTAAATTTAGGTAAACCACGGTTCTCCATGCCATTCGTTCAGAACGGAAGACTGCAGGTGCATGAAGAAGTTGAAATTCTGAATCGTGCGTATGTCAGCTACTCGCCGAAGATTGCAGAGGAGAGGCTAGGAAGCACGCGAACGTCAGACCCTTGCGCTTGCGCTCGTCTTGAAGGATAAAGATCCGCAGGACTGAAGTTTGACAGAGACCAAAAGAGATGATGCTGAGACCGCAACTCATAAGGGCCACAACAAACATGAGGGATGGCCCTCTTTGCACCACGGTAGCGGTAGCAAGCGTTTGGGCATCCGACAGAGAGGAGGAAGACATAGAAGGGCAAACCAAGAGAGAAACTCACGTTTGAGAGTTGTGCTTTTGCCAGACTCAGACTGGCCGAGAAGTAGTACATTAACGTCTGCCTTGGCCCTCTTCTTCTGAGCACGCTCGTTTCTGATCATCTCGTCTATGCCCTCACTAACCCTCCTAGCTTCAGTTTCAGCCTTGATGCGAACCTCACGCTGGATGGGGGACTCATTGGGTGGGGGGAGGAGAGCGGCGGCAAGTGGATCAGATAAAGACCGCCGCCGTCGTGAGCCGTAGGGCTCTTGCCTAGTAGTTTTCATGGCGTTGGGAACAAGCAGGTTGATATACAACAAGATAAGAGACAAATACAGGTGTAGAAAGCGATACAAAATAAATATGTACGAGGCCAGCGGGGAAATTGAAAAGAACCAAGAAACTTGCTTCCATTCGCACTCGTGCCACGTGAGCGATCGTATCAAGATCCATCGCGGCTCTGCTCGAAATTACTTAATCCGCTTTCTCTCACTTAGCGTTGCCCAACAACGAAATTCTCCAAGCCGCAGTTGAACCTCATATACAGGTCTCATAGCGCGCCTATCCATTTAGCTTCCTTGGTCAGCTCACGTTGGTTGCTCATTCCAGCACTTGGATTTACCTGTCGCCACCTTTTCTGTTGGAAACTTCTAATGTGCGCCGGAACTCGTCCTAGCGCCTTCTGCTCAGATAAGAAGACAGAAGCTTAGTCGCAATGACGGCAACTCTATGCTTGTCGTCAGTGAGCCGATGCTAGTCCAAGTCCGTGATTATTGGAGAAGCACGGAGGTTTCCGTACATGACGGCAGAAATCTTTGTGCACTCGCATTCTATTGTGACGCGAGGCCCTGTTAGACCGGGCCTTTTTTTCCTATGTCCTAATTGTGCGGTTCCTTCTGAATGAGCTATGGTCTCAATTCCGTTCTGAATATGATGTTGCATAGCCGGGGGATCCAGGACGGGATAATAAAGGACGAATCAAACCGACTCTAGATTTGTTTAAATTTTCTGCAAGCACCTCTAACCATGCGTCATGACGTTGAGTGATATTACGAGAAGTACGAAGGGTACCTACTTATATATGTACCTCAACGTAAACTCCTTTTGTCAATGGTATTTTTGGAAAAGCGTTCAGGTTCCGTATCTATAGGGATTCTTCGGTTTATTCCACTGATGTTTTTAGCTTTTTCCACGATTGGATGTTTTCGCCGTGATATGTCGAGTTTCATTATGAGTTTTGATGCCTTCAAGTCGCAAGTACCCAACTAGAACTTTCCTTCGCACGTATTCAGATGTCCGTCAATCCCTGCGCCGCCGTTTCGGATTGTCGTATCTGACAGATTGACAGATGCCTTGAGTATCAATCCAAACATCCCTCATCATGGGGGATTCTCCTTCGTCACTCAACGCTCTGCGTTATAGGTGTATAAATAGGAACAGTACAAGATGTAGGTCGTGCGGGCTCAGCCACTACTCGATCACAACCTTTCTTTCATGTCGCACCCGTTAATATTGTGTATCGCCGCGGGTGTTGATGTTGGAGCCAGATATTGATTTGATTTGTTCATGATCTGGTAGCTATCAACCCACCAGGAGCCGTTTGTTCCACCTCGGCGACTCACAGCATTGTATCAGTATATATCTCGAACGACTGATGAAATAACATCTGTAGCAAGTTGTACGTTCCTTTCCCTTTCCTACCCCCTTCCTTCTTTCATTTTATTTGTTCGTCATTCATTCTTGATGAGTCATTTAGGACTGTCCTGGCGGCGACAAGTCCAGACTCCTAAACCCACTGAGGGGTCTTCAAATAGAGAACGTTCTTGTGAGTTCCATTTTGTCATCGCGGCTGTTTATCAGGTACTGACTGTGTCCAGCCTCGAATGCACCGAACAACAGCAACGCTGATCAATCCGCTCAACCTAAAATCACCCGACCCACTGAAACCACTCAAACCAAGCATACTGTGGATGACAAAGGTCCTTGTGGGTTCTGTCGTCGCTGTCTTTCATTCTTTATTGTTAAGTATTCGCAGCCCCTAATCCATCGAAGACCAACGGGGTTCAGGGTGCTCGACCCACTCAATTCATGCCCACTGTGAATGGGAACGGTGCTTGTGAGTTCCACTTCTTTATACGACTACTTTCATTATTCAATATCATCCTTTAATACTTATCGTCCCCAGCTTCGAATCCACCCAAGATTAATAACGGGGACAATGACAGTCAGTTTTCCCAGTCCAAACCTATTCAACCTAAGCCTACTGTGAATGGAAAAGGACATTGTGAGGTTCATTCTCGCTGTTGCTATCTTTTATTATTTAATACCAAGCGTCCTCAGCCCTGAACCCATCGAACAATGGGACTAACGGTGGTCAGTCATCTCAATTTAAGTCTCCTGCAGATGGAAATGATCCTTGTGTGTTTCGTTTTCACTATCGCTATCTTTCATCCTTGAATCCCCAATATTCACAGTTCCGACTCCATCGAATAACCATCATGAAGGGAACAGTGGTCAGTCCAATCAACCCGGGCCCTCTGCAAATGGGCAAAACTTATGTGGGTTTCATTCCATTGTCACTGTTTCTCCATTCAATCCTTGATATCCCCAGCTTCGACTCCACCAAACAAACCACCTGTGAATGAAAAAGAATCTTGTGAGACTTCTTTATTTGTCACAATCTTTCGTCCTTGAACAGTAGTTGTATCCAGCTCTGAATCCATCCAACAACAGTAACGGGGGTAATGGTGATCGATCCACTCAACCCAAGCCAACTCAGCCTAAGACCACTCAGCCCAAGTCCACCCAAGTCAAGCCCACTCAACCCAAGCCAACTCAGCCTAAGACCACTCAGCCCAAGTCCACTCAAGTCAAGACCACTCCCACTCAATCCCAACCTACTCAATCCCAGCCTACTCAATCCCAGCCCACTCAATCCCAGCCCACTCAATCCCAGCTTACTCAATCCCAGCCCACTCAATCCCAGCCCACTCAATCCCAGTCCACTCAATCCCAGCCCACTCAATCCCAGCCCACTCAATCCCAGCCCACTCACAGTCATTTCACTCGCACTCAATCCCAGCCCACTCACAGTCAATTCAAGTCCAGTCACACTCCATTCAAGTCCAGTCACACTACATTCAAGTCCAGTCACACTCCATTCAAGCCCTCGGATGTGAAAGGAGAAAGTCCTTGCAAGTTCTACTTTTGCTGTCGCTGTCTTCCATTCTTTGATACCAAGTGTCATTAGTCCCCAGCCCATCGAAAAGTAATGGGCCCAGTGATGGTCAGCCCGGAAATCGTCCTCGTGAGTTTGCTTTTTTTTTTTCCCGGAGTTACCTTTGATTCTTGAATACTAACCATCATCAGCCTCGAATTCGCCCGATAATAATAACAATGGTAATGGTGAAAATCGGTCTTGTAAGTTACATTTCTTCATCCGTCATCTCTGATCCTTTGACCACTGAGTGTTCTCAGCTTCCAATTCACCAACAAACGGTGACGGTGGAAACCATCCTTGCGAGTTTCATCCATCTTTGCTGTCGCTATCTTTTGCTGACTGTCCTCAGCCTCAATTCCACTAAAGAGCAAGAACGACGGAAACGGTGGAAATAGTACATGTGAGTTTCATCTGTTCTGTTACGATCTTTCAACACTAATTGCTTTCAGCTTCAAAAACGGCGTCAAACAATAACGGTGGTAGTGGTGGAAATAATACTCGTGAATTTTATTTCATGTGTTCTGTTGTCAATGTTTCGTTCTCTAACGCTCCTTCTCCCCAGCTCCAAATCCGTCTAATAACAGTGGTAACCACAATGCTAGTCAAGGTAGTGATCCCAATTCATCCAACCACGGTGAAACTAGTTCTTGTGAGCTTCAATTTTTACCTCGACTAGCTTCAGCAGCTCTAAATTGTGATACTAACTTTTCTCAGCCCCAAATTCATCCAACAATGATGGTGACCATAATGGCAGTCAAGGTAATTCCAATCAATCAGACAATGGTGGAAATGGTCCTAGTGAGTTTCATTCTTACCTCAACTAAGATTAACTAGCTTTCAATCAATGGGATATTAATTGTTGTCAGCTCCGACTTCATTGAACAACAATGGTGACCATGATGGTAGTAAAGATGGCAATTCCGATCCTACCGAACCTGTTAATGAAGGAAAAGGAAATGGTGAGTTTTCCCGGTCCCAGAACACCGTGTGTAGTCTGAATATTCACTGGATTATCAACTCAGCAACATCCACTCGTTCTCCGCCTTCATCCCAGAGTGCTAATTCGCCCTCGGCATTGGACAGCTCAAAACCCATCATTGACGATGAACTGTCGGTTATGTCTACATGGGTCCCGGTTGAGCACTCAATCAGTAGTCCTGGAGGAAGTACCTCTGGCACACCTGATGTACGAATACATGGTCATGATCCGACGTCCACGAACCTAGGAACATCGTTGAGTTTATCCATGACGATTTCTGCCATCACTACCTCAGCAACTACCTTCGTGATGCACGGACAGACCTTCACTTCAATGACTACTCTCTATACTACAAAGATTCTCTCCACTCCGGGTGTTAGTGCCACCCCAGTTTCATCAAGGTAAAGTACAGGTTGTAAGCACTCTTCATATCGCCCATGTTCAACATTCTTGTTTGAAGTGGAACCTCAAACAGTCGGACAGGGGCTTTGGTGGGCGGACTTATTGGTGCTGGTATTATCATACTTGCCATCGCTATTTTAACTTGGCGCCTCATGCGTCGTCGCCGTCTCCGCCGCCAGGAAGCTCTTAACAGCTCCTTCATCGCAACCCAGGAGTCCTTCCCCACACTCACGCACTTTGGTTCGCCTGACTCCCTTCGTCCCGGTTCCGCCGCCACAATGTCAACCAGTGTATACACGTCTGCGGCCTCGCACTCCTCTGTAATGAACCAGTCCAACGCGTCGCAAGTGTTCGTGTCTGGGTCTGCCCCTTTCGGTTTTCAGGCTCATGCTGTCTCCCCGAGGGGCACGCGTAGGAAGCCCGTACCATACCTGGATGTTTTTATCTCGCCTCCTGAATCAGAATTCGTCTCTGTCGTAGGGGCTCTCGACCCTAGCCAAAAGTCGACTGATCCCTTCGCTGATCCTGACACTAGTGCGATGTTAGAGACATTGAAAAATCCATTCGACGACCCCGAAGGGACAGGAGTAGCGCTGAATGTCTCGCAGTTGACAGTTTCATCTGAGACGCCTCATATAGACAAGAGAATTTCTTATACTTCGGTGAACTCTGTTACCTCTACCGGTGCACCAAAAGAGGTGAGTTTTTTTCTTGTTCCATTAATGAGACAATTAACAATGCATCATCAACAACAGTATGGTATCGCCCTCTAATCAGGGACTTTTGAATAAGTCCTCCCTCTCGGTTTCCAGTTTGGTACATCGCACACCGGGCACTTTCTTTGCACCTGCGTTCACTTTCTTCCCTTCTCGTCCGGTAATTTAAGGAACGTGGAATTCCGTGTCATCTAGTCCTTTGCTACATACGCATGGATTATTTACTTGTCATACGGTACTTAGTTAACCAACCAGATGTCGTGAACAAGTCCTATGTACATGTTGTACATGTAGTAGCCCATGGGTTGCACAAGATACATATGCTCACAAGATGATTAAGTTTGTCTGCATATGTCCATGCACACACATGCAACACATGCAATGATAAGTAGCGGGAATCGTGGAGCGAACGTTGAAAGCGTTCGAGGCGAACATTCGATTTGGAACGAGAAGAGTTGTCAGCTACGTGCCATGTGAAGATCTTGACAGGTTCATGGTTCTCTATGTAGCCCGCCCACATGTTCTAGAAGAACTTTCACGATCACGCTGGCACCCCACATGCAATTGATCAGGCCTCAATATAGCTAGTAACCCCTGATGAAGCGTGCCCTTTGTATAAGTAAATACAGCTGTGAACTACTGACCCAAATTAAATGACTTCTAGAAGTTGGATATCCGAAATGTTGAATTGCTGTGTTGCAAAGATCCATGTGGTTAGGCGTTCATGGAATCAGTACCAAATTTGGGTGAAGGGATAATGTGAAAAAGTTATTATCCGTACCGATTTACCGCGAAAATATACCGCGAAAGATGGAAAGACACGCCATGCGCCACCAGGTACTTGATACCGGCTGAAATGCTGGACATAGGAAAATCACTCAGAGAACGGGGCATATGATGTATCTGCAATAGGTTTTAGGGTCGGAGAAAGTTTTTATGGATCTGAGTTTTTTGTAGATGACTTAGGTCAGTACACTCTTGAGAACGAGACGCGACGGTAAACAACCTGCTGGAGTCTGCTCTCAGAGATGTCATGGTAGATATGGTTAGACTTGTGATGAAATTGGGGTTCACCAGAGGGAGAATTGGAGCACTGAAGCTCGGAGATTATGAGATGTCGCACGCCGCCGTATGTATTATACTTTTTTTCCCACCGAGCGCCGAGATAACGAAACTCAGAAGTCACCACAGGTCATCAAGTTCTGGAACTAACAATGACTGAATCTTCCTCCGAGTGTTGCTTCAACTTCTCGTCCTCAGTATCTCCTGGACGAAACCCTCGATGTCCATGCCTTTTCTTTCCTTCAATAGTTCGTACTGGCGCTGCACGTACTCCCAGAATTGGAGTACAAGTTCTGCATCGCGTAGACGGAAATGATCGAAGGTGACGTCGAGACGTGGGGAATGAAGAGTCAGGACTGATGCAGGGTCATAGATTGTTTTGATAAGGACGAGGGGAAAGACAAGGGAGGCTTTGAAGATAAAAAGTGTTTTCGCCAAGAAGCTAATAGGTTAGATGAGTACTATATTCGAAGCAGGAGACTGCCGTAGGAGATAAACGAACCATGATGATCTATGTTGAGCAGGACTCTCTATGTTTGATATGTCGAAAGAGTGTGGGGCAATGACCCAGTTGCTATTCTGCGCGACCAACACAAGAGTTTCTTCGTCACAGTTCGAGTCCCAGATATGCCGAAGCTGGAGGTCGACAGAGCCGAAATGATACAACCTCTGCTGAACTCCTTTTATATGCCACTCCGACGCATTCAGCGTGACCAAGGACTCATCACTATTTGTGCTCATTTCTCCCGTTAAAATTCTGGGGTCGGAGCTGTAGAGCTGGCATTTTTCGCTGTCGACCTGATTACTGGATTCCAAAGAATGTGTGCCGGGAACTAGAATGTCCTTGCTCCGTTGTTTACGTGTGCAGAAGATGACCTGAGTCTTGATGTCGTCCAGTCTGCGATGCTCGCCATTAAGTATTGTCCTTATGAGGTTCTGACGCAAGATTCTTAGCCACGAAGGAGTATTCTGCGATTCAAAGATTCGAGTTTTAAAATCGTGTAGTACAACATTGATAAAGGTTTGGGGTGCGACAGGGAAAAGATGAGCTTCCAGATAAATTTTGGTCACGGCGACGCGATGCTGGGCGTCAGAATAGTCATAGTCGTAGATTGTCGCAGTAACGAAGGTCCTGTCATGTATTTTTGGAAGCTTTAGGCTCATAGTAAGGCAGGAAAACGAGATAGAAACTGTGTCGGTGTAGAAGTAAGACAGACCAAAGAGGGAAATAGAGAGGGGCAGGTGGAATTTGAAGCTACTGACGCGAAGACGGTGACCAATTATGATGAGAGAGATAAGCACAAGTAGAAGAATGATACATAGACTGGCTAGGATGCGAAGGAGAACCATACTGACATCAGCCTTTGGCGCAAAGATGACGCGCTATTTACGTGTGCTTGGCAAGGGCTTCGATGCTCTCTCGTATGGACGAATACGAAGGGCACTTGACTAGCCTCTCATTACCTGCTCTGCTCGCCGAGCCAGGTGCCCTCCAAACTCAGGCTCATCATCTGACATCCAGTCTCACATCTCTCACCCATACCTCCTACCCAACATTCCTCTCTCTCCATCGAACAACTGCCGCTCTCTCTACCTCCCTTTCGTCTCTCGCTTCATCTCTTTCTGACCTCATTTCGACATCCTTACCGGCCCTACAAGATGCCACAGCAGCATGGAACACTCGAACTACCGATATCCTGCGTGAACGTTCAAAAGCGCGTCTGGTACTAGACCACCATGACAAGATAAAAGACCTCCTCGACATCCCCATTTTTATTGACTCGTGTGTTCGTAACGGCCACTTTCAGGAGGCACTTGCTCTTTCAAGTCATGTCAGTGTAATGGCGGCTCGACCGGGCGCCCCACCGATCCTTGTGTCTGTACATGCTGAGGTGGAGGCAGCCATTGCTCAGATGCTTGTTGTGCTGCTTGGGACTCTTAACGAACCGGGTAGGAAGTTGCCTGCGCTGTGGAAAGCGGTCAACTTCTTGAGAAAGATGGAGGCTTTTGCGCCAGGGAAGGACAAGCCTGAACATGGGTTATCCGGTCTGATCATGGACGAAGCCTCGAGCGAAGAATTGCTCGCCCTAGCCTTTCTTTCCGGCCGTTTATCTTGCCTTACTACTGCATTAGAACCAATATCCCGCGACATCCATCGCTTGATAAGTTCCACATCCACGTCACCCCTAGACGGCGTTTCTTCTTTGGGCATACCTAAACTATCCGACCGGGACAAGGAAGACATCGCTCGCTCTTTGAAGAAATTTATTGACGTGTGGCGAGAAGGCGCGTACGACATACTGACACAATACTCCACCATCTTCCTTGAACAACAACAGCATCCACATCCAACCTCACCCACTCTAGCACAAAGGTCACCTACACACCAGCGAGGTTCCTCTGCCCAACTCACATTCTCACCTCAGTCCCCAACTCCTGTATCCTCTCTCCTACCTCTTCTATCTCCGCATCTTATTTCCCAACTCTTTCCCCTTCTCGAATCTACTTTACCTCTACTTCCTCTCCCCCTCCTCCCGTCAATCCTTACCCAGCTTACATACTGTGCTGCTGCTTTCACCCGTATTGGGCTAGACTTCCGTGGTCTCGTCGGAGCCCTCGTCAGCTCCGCCGTCGCCGGTTCAGTCCGGCAGAGTCTACAAGACATTGAGTCTCTTCTGTCACTCGACAATAGTGACAATAGTAACAGAAATTCGGGCAAGCTTCGATTGTCATCCGATAGGAAACCTTCCGAATGGCTAGTTGTTTCTTCTGTTGTTGATGCTCTTCCGGCTCCTGCACAGGTTCAGACACCGCCTCATATACCCCCGCAGATGCTGGCATCGTATCCTCCATTAGCGAAGTACACTAACGCCGTGCTCGGTGTCTTGAATGCGCTACGACTTCTCGCACCCATAGGGATACTGTATGAACTTGTTGGGATGATTGATGGGACTCTCGGGCAGTTGGGGGAAGAGTTGATGGGATACTTGAAGGGGTTTATTGGGAAGGATAAAGAGGACAGTGAGGATAAAGTTTCACGGGCGGTGGGGGTGGCGTATTTCAAGGTGCTGGTGCCATTTGTGAGACGGGCTCTTGTCGAGGGCGTTTATGGTGTGGAGATTGGTAAGCTTGGAGAGGTTGGCGGTGATGGTGGAGAGAAGAGGTTGAAGAGAAACCTGGAGGAGTGGGAGAAGGTAATCAGGACATGAGCCGCCGCGTTGGAGATAAATTGGACTCACTACATTAGATTTTCTTGTAGGTTGGGTTGAGGGGTGAGATGCTAGAATACCCGAGCTTGATGACGCACATCAATTAATGGGTTAGAGACCGAGATTTGTCTTGCAAGGTATAAGGTATGAATCAGTGAGTTTCCTTTCAAACATGACGCCGTTTGAGGTTGGAAATGGACTTTGATCACGCTCACAGGAGTATATTTCCATTGATGAACGATATTACTGTGCAAAATGGGTGCCAAGCACTCTGTATACATAACGTCGGAACAAACACAAAGTCTATCTGTATTTTCTCCGTCCACAACAGCTAATACTCCCTTTACACAGCTCTCAATTATATCCATCCCAGCCCAGAACTACATCCCCCATCCATCTCACCTCTCGGACACATGCTCTTAGGCCTAATGCATATTGCAAGTCCCGCCACATGATGTCACGGTTGCCGATTGCTTATTCCCGCTGCCACTGCCCTCATGACATGTTTCAAACACTACATGCTTACAATTCTGGGAAATACTTTGTACGATGTCCTTTCCTTACTTGACATTGCTATGCCCTGTAGTCATAGCAGTATTGTAGTTATACTTTGTACAGTAGATTTTGATTGAAAATTGCACTGAAAATGGATTTCTATCTTTGTAACTTAAGCTAATGAATAGTCTGACTATATAGACATTCTGACGGTTAGATGGTTGACGGTACGGCTACGGCGGCCGTACACGGTTACGGTTCCTGTGTGCAGCCCATCAATTAGTTTTGTGCATGAAAATAACTCCCAAGGTAACTAACATAGTCTGAGATAGCAACCCAGATCGACATGCCGTGCTTGCAACAGCTCATACTAGCCGTGTCAAGCTTGGATGATGGTAACCCAGTGATGTACAGCCATTTGCTAACTAGTGTAATTCGCAGCTAAAGCATACCTCACCGTTTGTATCTTTAAATGTACTCAAGATTATCCAGGACTCTGCTACTTCCTTTGCTGCATTCAGTATATGGTGCTGTCATGAATCGAACCATAGATGATACCTTTGGGGACCTGCTCACTGGAGCAAAGCCCACCTACCTTCCATCAAATGAATGGCAAACACCATCCTGCGGTAGTTGTGCAATCAGACCACCTCTAGACAATGTGTTTCTGAGGACCTACTCCGCAATCACCTGGGGGGTGGGAAGCCCTCCAGTATCGATACAGTTTTCATTTCAAGGTAATTATATTATCATTATCACCTCCGCTTCATATCCGAGGCACCGCAATCTACGTATACTTCATCCTCGCAAACTTTGTTGCCCCTGGAATTACTACAGAGACACTTTGCAATTTCACTCTGGATGGCGAATTAGTTTTCACATTCCACCACACTCCAGCGGAGAGCCGCGAGTTCGAATTCAATGCTCCTGTATTTTCAAAAGCCGACCTGTCCAACAAGAATCACACACTACTCATCTCGACCTCTGGAGTTGATCACGATCTATTTATCAGTTTTGACTACGCAAATTACACGTTCGTATTTTAAGTTTATAATTTTGACATACTTGACCGAATATAGGTTCGATGATACAATTGTCCCGTCTGCTTCAAGTTTGGCAATCCAGCAACAACCCTCGACAACAATGACACTCCCGCCATCTGGAGACTCGCATTCACATTCCGTCCCGATCGGGGCCATCTTGGGGGGTGTTATAAGCGGCGTTCTGATAGTCCTCATCGCCATATTCGTCATTCTGTGCCTCCGCCGGCGAACTCGTAGATTGCTTCCACTGTCCGCTGGAAGAGATGTAGACGACGGAACCTTTACCACGAGAGAGTTCCTACCATCAGCCTTGACTCAAGGTGTGCTCACAAAACCATGGTCTTCTCATATGCATGCAGTGCCCAATCCAAGACCAACTACCTTTCCTTCCATTGACAACAACAATGGTAATTTGGGCAATGGAAGCAGTCCAATATCTACTGCGACAACGCGACAAGCGGAGATCGACCACCAAATAAGGGGACTCACGCACGAAATGCAGGCGCTCGCTAGATCAGACAACAAAACTAAGGCAGGACCTCTGCGTATCCGCTCACTGTTGTTCTTCCGCCCTTCACGCAGGGAAAGAACTTATATGACCCAGATCTTGCAAGAAACGGAGAGGATGAGAAGAGAGATCGAATATCTTCAGGCGCAACTTCATTCAGACTGGGCACGTGGTCTTACGGATGATCCACCGCCAAGGTATTCGGCTGTTGTGTCTGGTGAGGTTGGTTGACCATGTGGGTAAGATGTAAAAAATTAGATAAAAATATATAAGTTACGGGTGATTGCATGATACGGCACACCAAGATCTAGGGGATTGGATGTTGACCATATATGAATTTTTGCATCAGTGTTAATGCTATGTTCCTATTTTTGCAATGATCGCAAGTGGAGAGTGCGGCAAGATCCTTGGCAAAATTATCAATTAGTGACTCAGCCACTATCTTCTCTATCTATATATAATGGGGCGACGCGCGTGAGAATTTGATCGCCAATTCTATCATCATCATCATCATCAATCATCATCAATAGGAGAATGGGACGACGCGCGTGAGAATTGATGGCCAATGAAATATTGGGGCGACCAAAAGTTAGCTACACCATTTCTGACTAAGCTGACTCAGCGATGACAAAGAAATTTCCTTT